>JAHWFP010125464.1:11629-41160 GCA_023313725.1 Lithobius niger | reverse complement strand
ATTATCTTCCCTCTCACTACTTTCTGTCACTGTGAGAGCTCTGGATACGTAGCTCTCTCCCTTCTCTTGCTCTCACTACCCTTTCTCTTTCTCTTGCGTTCTCTTGTTCTCGCCCCCTGTCGCTCCATCTCTCTCCCTCGCTGTCACCCTCTCTTCCTCTAGCTTGCTCTTGCTCTTGATCTTGCTCTTGATCTCCCTCTATCCCTTCTCCGCTTACCCTCCTCCCTATCCCTCACTCAGTCTCTCACTCTCTATCACCCTATTTCCCTCGCTTTGTCTTGGAGCACACCACATCTGTCTCAGCACGTGATCTCTCATTGCATTCGACACAGAAGCGACAGCATTGTAGTGAAACGTAATCTGATGCTCAACCGTCAGTAACTGGCAAGCCGTTGCAACGTAAGTCACCGATATAAGAACAGAGCTGGGAAGCGTGTGAATCCCCCCTTTAAAGGGATTATTCCTGCCCGTTTATTGAGTTGTATTCCTTGTAATTATAATTTTACACTATTTTGTAATAGGTTTTCATTTAGAGGACTGATTTATATATAACGTTAGCATGTTCTATTCTGAAGCACTGCAAAGATAGTGATGGGAAGGGCGTATCAACATATAAACGTTACTTAGAACCGGGAAACTTCCAAACATGGGAGGGAACGTATATTGTTCAGAATGGCCAGAATAAGTCCACATTTCCTTAAAAAAATAGTAGTCTCTCTTGCCCTGAATATCTAGTGTAGAACTGACCAGTTTTACCGCTTTGACCAAGGCCAGTTTACTAATTTGAGCTTTCAGTCAGATCAGTAACCTCAAGCAGCTTTTAAGTCTTACTGATGGCGGTGACTCGCAAATAAAAGAAAATGAACATTTTAACTCATAGTTTCCCAAGATTGCACATTAAAATCAGATTACGTTGACATATAATAAAATGGTTCATTAAACCATGATTTACCCATGACTCAGCACCACGAAAAAGGCTAAAACACAAAATATATTCTGGAGGGAGTAGCCTAGGTGTCTAAAATATAAAATTTTAGCTCTTCAAGTTTGATTAATGTGTGTCTGGAATGTTAGAAACTAGGTTCACGTTCTAATGTGGCACTGTACACCGGTAAATACGTGCAAATTTGACTTATGATATTTTCACAGTTGAATTATTTACTCAGATGCAGAATACTCACAAGCAAGCCACTTTATTGTAATTAGACAATTTCGCTCATGGTATTCCGGATTACTAATGCAGTGCCCGTTTGAGTTAACCCAGTGACGACAGCATAATATAGTCAACAATATATACTCAGAGAATGAATAGAATGTTGCTGAATATATAAATCAATGATAATGTATAATAACCGTGTGTACGTTGTGCGTGTTTTAACTCCTGCTCCTCCTGATCTAAGGTGCCCTCGGAGGTGAGAGTAGTGCCAAATTAAACATAATAAAATCAAATTAAGAACTGACGTAGGAACATTATATCTGGCATTCCTTGAAGCGACTTTTGCTTCACCCGGTAAGGTTACGTAGTTTTCAGTCAGTCAAAAATATTCGCCTCATGGGTTGGTGAATATAGCAATTAATGGAGTGCAAAGAGTGCAATGTAGTCCAACAAAAGTTCGATCTAGTTGATCAGTAGCAGATAAGAGCTGCCAGTGAACTGTTGATGAGTTAAAGTCAGCCATTAATATATCGAAATATTTATCCTTAATGGTTGATGTAAGAAAGAACCTGTTATTGATCGGAGCTCTACTACGATTACAAGGAAGGGATCAAACAACAAAATCAGATGCGTCATGAATCGCCTATCAACAAGGGTTGTCAAGACCAGCATTTCAAAGGTAAACCCTTCAGCAAAGTACACTGTCTGGTGACGGCCCTTGGAATCCATTCAAACTTTTCAATTTGACCAACAATGGGATAACCAGATACTGTACACGTTACTAAAGTACTCTAGTTACCAGTTTCAATGTGGAAAAAAAAACGTGTTTAAAATGCTACGACTATGGCTATTATTACTTGTCTACTGATTCCAGAAAAAAAATAGACCAAACTAAAAAAAAAGTATGGCAGTTGTTGTTGTCACATTAAACGGAGAACGCATTTCATAAGATTCTTGTTTAACACGTTTCAAATAGTGGTAGTGTCTTTAAATACTGGCTTTAAATAATGAACTGCCAGTGTTTTTCCTTTTCACAGAGTAGACGATGGTGTATGAACCAATTCAGATTTTGATGTGAATCGCTGCACCAGTTCAGTTATTAGTACCCGGTGGATATGACAGTTTTCCTTGACAGTTGATTGAAGCAACAGCTTCTTCAGGTAATTTGTTGAAATGCATCCAAGGTCAAGTGTTGACGTGATCTGCAGCAAAACAATCTGTCTGTCTTCATCACTCTCTTCTGCTTCTACCCACAAAAGTAGACCTTGTATTATGCAATCCATGGAAACTTCAAACAAATTAATTTGTTGAATTACTCTCTTCAGTTGGAATCCCCTTAGTTTCAAAAACTGTCCAGTACCAACTGTTCTAGGAAAGTGAGCTGCCATGTATTGCAATAAATTGGGATTGACTGATGTGGTTGACCTTGGAGAAATTTGCGATAAACCTAGAAAATACAAATGTAATCTGTATTAGTATTTTATGCAGTAGTTGTTAATAATACAGGGTGTAACAGAAATGTATGTCACAAATGAAGGGGCATGTTCTACATAAAAAACTGATGAAAAAATTCCATATGAACATATATCCGAGTATGCGTCCTTTTCGAGAAAATTTTCCTTTCAGAAATAAAAGTTCGCCAAAGTTCACTTGCCAAAGTTCGCATTGAAGAAGTAAATAAGTCATTCAGTCATGTCGGCCGCCCAATTTTGAGGCCTTAAAGGCTTCAAAATTATATACTTCGCAGCCTGTGGTTTAAAACTGAAAGATTTAAGCAAAAATCAAGAACATTTCATTTTGGTTCCCGACAACCTATCTGTGGCCAACAATACTGCATCTTGCTCGAGTGAGCTAAAATCCGATCTTCTGCACTTCCGTATTGTTGCCCTATTGTTACAGCATTGTATTCTGGGCCTCGCCGCCTGTCCAGTTTTTTTTTTTAATTCTCGTGCAGAAACGAACTCTAATAATCACTGCCTGCCGGCCGTGCTAATGTGTTAATGAACTTTTCAAGAGTTTTGAGTCGTGATTAGTGATTTTTATGAAGTTCTATTTAGCATTTGGAATCCTAAAAAAATTTTAAGGCGGTGCACTGATCTATATTTTTTTCTCATTTTCTAGTTAATTCGTGTACTTTTTATGTCGTTTTGATTCTGTATAGTATTCATGAAAATATTTAGGCAATCAAGTTTCCATACTGAGCTGTAATGGAATAATGTCTGCGTTTTTATGGTAAAAATGTACCACGATTTCTAAAACTATAACCAAAACGTTTGTATATCAGGATTGTTAGAACAGGCAAATAAGTAATTATTTACAGAGGAACAGCTAAACGTCCCCTTAGCATCTATTTTAGATAAAATAAAAGATGCTAGGAAATTCCAATTGGATTTTCCCCGTAAAGTTGTCTGTCTCGCTTTCTCGAGCCATTCCTTCAGCTGGGAACACGTCCAAACCTTAAAAGCATCTATTTTATCAAATAAACATTGTTAGTGTCGACCATCTTGTTGTTATTGTTATTGATTTCTGAGAGTCTTGTTCTTGTGAATGTTGTTCTTATTTGATACTGTTAATTTTAGTAGGAACCATGGGCGTTTCCCTTTAGGAAGGGGAAGGTGTAATGCCGATTTTCCTAGCCTTACATACGTCGGTATTAAACCTGTCCTGAGACGTTAGTTGGCCCAGCCTGCCGATGTTATGGCTTGTATAATGTGTTCTATGTATTCTATGTATAGTTTTTGTACAACTGTTTCATTGTTGGACCATTGTTGCAGTAGTGGATTTATATCACGAAGACACACTGCTGCAACAATGAAACAGTTATCTTACCACTAGTAAGAACCACGGCTAGGCATAGGTTTCTTACTTACGTAAGCAAAAAAATGAAGGTGTGGGTGTCTTACTTACGTATGTAAGAAAATGAAGGTCTTTTGTTCTTACTTAAGTAGTAAAAATACAATCGTTGTCCGTGTTTACGTATCCCAAATCGTTTCTAAAGTATTGTTAAATTATTTCGCACTTTATATTAAGAACTATTAATTTAAAAAAAGAAAAAAGAATTCTAGGCAGAGAAAACAAAGGCGTGAGGTTCTTACTTACGTAAGTAAAAAACGAAGGCCTTTGTTTCTTACGTACGTAAGTAAATCTACTACTGCTATCAATATTTACGTATCAATGTTTCCAAGATACATGTATAACAGCTAATGAAAGACCCGACGGAAAGAGTTAAAATTTATTAAAATAAACAAAAAGGCATTTATTGCATTTATTAAGTTTTAAAAACAAAGTTGGAGCAAAGAACATTCGTGTCAACGATGGCTCGTTATATTATCACAACAATGGCTCGATTACTAACAATGCAAATCGTTGTTGTACAAATATGTTCGACGATAGTTCGGCAACAATGTCGTAGCACTGTCGCTTTAGTGCAACAATAACTCGTTCACTAAACATTCAACTCGTCGTTGTGCAAATATGTAAAGACATGGCGTTCGACAACAATGCGGTAAGTCTTTCACTTTATTGCCCTTGTGGCTTCATCACTCCGGTAAACAGCGAAAGTCTTACTGCATTGTTCCCGAACGCCATAGTCTAACTAATACGTAACGCACTTAAGATGTGCTGTGTACTATCATGATTGTTCAGTAGACCCTATTTTCAGTGGTCAAGGAGGATAATGATTAGTTAAGGTACTGTGGGTAGCTCTCGTCACTAGAGGCTCATGGGATATTGCTTGACTCCACCTGTGGTTAGGACTGGAAACCGCCCTGGGTATAAATGAATGTGCATTACTTGCAGGAGCTAGACCATAACAGTCTACAAAGGTGTGCCATTCCTACTGCAACCAATACAAGAGCATCTGTCAGTTTTCGGATCAGTTTTCTGATTCTACCCAATGAGCTCTGATCACACAATCCATGGAAACTTCCATATAGTCTGATTGATGAATTATTCTTTTCAACTGGTATCCCGATTGCTTCAAAAATTGTTCGATATGAATTATTCTTGTAAGTTAGTGGCAACAAATGGTTATTGGCTGAGGTGGGTTCCAATGGGGAAATTTGGACAAACCTAACAATGCTGGGACAGTCGTCGCTTCCACTTTCGACGTAATGGAGTGGGCACCGCTTTCTTTGCTGTTTGGCTGTTTGGAGTAAAAATAGGTCGACCTTTGAAAGTAGTGATATTACTCAACTAGGGAAAGGCCGCTAAGGTAGCTACTAACTTAGCTGGACAGTAGCATGAAAATGTTATTGACGCACCTGTCTTTCTATGAACGGTAGCCACTCATCCTTTAATTTTAGTTTTTCTTTATCCCTGCAGCATTCACTTACGTTTCCACAACTTGAATTTCGGCAGCGTTCGGATTTTTCCTCAACATGACAAAATATTAAGGCTGGGACAATCAGCTTTTTTCCATCAGAGCCTACCACGAGCCGATCATTAAACAAAACTGCCTGAGATCAAATCCCGACCCCAATTACCGATAACCGATCCCAGTTCCCAGTTAACCTAAAACTGTATTACTGAAGTATGTCTTTATACGAAAATTAATTTTGAAAGCATTGCATACGTAAAGCATAGATTTAAACGCACTTGATTATTTTTAAATATTGGTTTCAGATAATATTACATATGCTACAGCCATTTTAAAAACACAAAACCCTCAGTCAAACTTAACATTTTGCCTTGTAATTTCTAAAAGAAATAGCAGACAGCTGCTTGGGGCTTGGACCATTGGAAAGCTGGTAAACATACCTCCAAAATGTTGTCTTCAAACATCAAAGTTGGTCGATGAAAAGTGAAAATATCTTCAATTGGGTTTGTTACTAATCTATCTGGGTTTTATTTACTGATCTGGAGTTCAGTAAATACTATGGCAGCCGCCTGTATAAGACCGCTTTGTAGAGCATTGTTGTGATTTCCCGTTTAAACGAAAATACTGGGATTTCCCATAAGCAGTCACCCAAGCTTTCATTAGAATTAGTTAGATCCAATGTTAAGCAACATCACGTTTGCATGAAAATATTGTGACTGGAAAAAATCATGACGTCATCAGTACTGTGCTTCTCTGTTGAAAAGACCGTTCTAATCATTACTTTTACTTTTACAGACGATTTTAATGAAAGACATGCAAACAAAGAAAGGAATTCAGATTATCGATATTAGCACTACGGACTTCAATACAATAAAGATTATCTAGATCCCACTACGGACCTCAACAGAAAAAAGATTATCGAGATTTCCACTATGGACGTCAGTAGAATACGGATTATCGAGATTCCCTCTGCTGCCACGCACACATTCACACACAAACAAACAGTGCTAGTGAGGTCGCCTCTTTATCATCAACAATCACGTCTGACGACCTAAAATGATCTTTGCATGAACAAACTACGACATCATGAACCAACTATGATCTCGTTGTTGGCTACTGGCTCTAGGTTATTGGCCTGTTTTGTCACCTTGATGGTTCCTCAACCCCCACGTCTGATTTCGGATTTTTTTGATAAACCTTGTTCAGACCCTCGTACTGCTGAATGCAAAGTTTGGTTTGGCTAGTTGTCGCGGTTTTCGCATGATGCATGGTCTAAGATTACATTGGACTGTGATCAGCTGGAGCTCCACTCAGCCATCAGCCTCGCGTCGTTCAACAAAATAATGAAGTGTTGTATGGATGGTTTGTGAGCAGTAAGAATTACTGAAGAATAATCTGCTTGGTTCAAGGCATTTATTTGATTACTATGGAAATCGTAACTTCAGTACACAAAAAGTGTTGACACACTGCTAAAGTGATTTTTAATTGATGTGTCTTATCCAAATCTAAAAATGAACGTTTTCGTAAGTTCCTTCTTGTATTGACGAGTACAGTGAAGTAATCAGATGGTTGACAATGACATATTTCGGACCATCAATGTTTTCAGGCCTTCAATTAGGCTGTCTGTTTGCTACCAGAATCATCAAACCGATTTTTTTTAATTGGTAGGCTACATTGATATCCGATTATTTTCCGTGACTCAAAATTAGAACTGAAGATGAGGATTAAGTTGGATATATTTTATGGGTCAAAATCTCCCCCAAAAAATCTAACCCGATTTTTATGTAAAAAATTTGAAATAAAGTCAGAAAATTGTTGCCGAATTTAATGTGACTATAGAAACCGGGAGAGGATAAAAATCTCCTTTTGCTTTGGTTCACATTCTTGTCAATAAAAAATAAATACGAAATTAAAGCCAATAAAGTGCACAACATAACAATTTCACTCGATGTTTCGAGTCACCTCAGACTCATCATCAAGAGTAGTACACGATAAACATATTTACTAAGGAGTAAAAGTCGTTAAAATTTATTAAAAGACGTAAGTTCAGAAACCCATGTTAATCAGAACAGAACTGGCTAGGGCAAAAAAGAGATCAGACAGAACCGAAAGAGCAAAGTAAATTTAAAATATAAAAAGACACTAAGCTTCATAAGATTTAGCGTTTTGGTCTACTTTGTCAATGAATGGCCTTCAACCTTTAATTAAACGACATTACATACGCAGTTTTAGATTTTGTTTTATGTATCAAGTTAATTGGTTGTACATTAAATTCCAATTAATTCCCTTGAACAGGGTTAGAAGCATATCGAGGTAATGATGTCAGAACAATTTTAATGTTTGAAAGTCTATACCCGAAAAACACTTGACCAATTTTATTGCTTTCAAAGATTAAATCTTCAAGCAAAGCATAAAATGATTGTGAAAAATTTCAAATAACTCTGACAATGGGTTCTAAAGTAATCGTTAAGACACAGCTGGTGATAGACAGATAGAAAGACTGACACAGCACAGATGAGTGGTACCTTTGATATGTTTTGCACTGCACATCACTAAATAACTCAAACATAACAAAGGTCATAGTTTAAATCCAGACGAGAAACTTGCTCAGATTTATCTAAGACGGCCTAAATTTGGAAAGCGATGGAACACTAACCACACTGTCCAAAAGATGATTCCATACTACAGCAATACTACGGACAATGAAGCATTTCAAGTAATAATAATGGACCATGTTAACCCTAGGCTTAGGAAAGTTGCCTCGCAGTTACCACTTAAGCAGAAAAAAAAACAGTGTGATTACATAGGACATTATTCTTCAGATGTAAGTCTGCCTGACATGCTCCATAAAAAAATTAATGCTGCACAGGGTCTCATCGGTTTAATTGATTCATCGAATTGTAAATGCCCATAACCTCCAAGCCATGCATTGCATGCTTTCATGCTTATCACGTAACGAAACTGAATATCCCAGAAATTCGCGCACGTAGAATCCCTAGTGACATACCAGATGGCAGCACGAGCTCCACTTTCAAGATGACAACTATACAGCAGAAAGACTTCTGCATGTTAGAATACAAAAAATGTTTATCCCTTAAAACCGTTCAGTGCCTTATGAATTTTGTTTGCTTGGGAGCATGTTAAAGATACTGTTTACATGCAACCATGCCAACAGCAATGGATGAGCTCCAGAACCGGATTACCGCTGCTTTCAATACCATCAACGGGAAATGTTGCAACGTGTGTGGAATGAACTTATTACTGTCTAGACATGGGTCGTGTAACAAGGAGATCACACATCGAAAATTTGTAGTTTACAACTAACATTTGAGACACATTTTTGTAGCTTCCATGTATATTCATGATTTTAAGTATTTTCTCGTATTTTTTATTAACATTTATGATTTTATGTATTTTCTTGTGTTTTCCATGTGACAGTCATGATTATCCATGCAGTATTTAATGAACTACAGTTATTTAAAAGCCGATTAATAATTTTGAAACACCTGTAGGATTTTAGGTAAGTTAACAATTCTACCATTGATGGCAACACTGATTTTTTCTAACGTTGTGGTAAATATTATTCCTTTTCGTTAACGTTATGAAATAACTACTTTATTGTTCATGAAAGGAAAGGCGCAACATTGATTTTAGATTTTTAAGTTCATATTTAATAGAAGAGATTGTTTCTAAAAAGTGATTGAATATCTATACTTCTATATTGTACTTCAATGTCATGTAGTAGTGCAGATGTTCATCATCTAAAGTGGTATCCAGTCTCATAATGTTCAACGGAAAGATGTTCAGTTATATTGTCTCTTAATACTTTAAAAAGCAATAAAAGAAGATGTATCAGTGAAGGAATGTTTTTAATACAGTTATTTCAAATATTAACGTTTCCCTTGTAACGTAGAATATGGGACACGTAATAGGCAGTTTTTTTGTGTGTTTTAAAACTCTTGGACCCAGAAGCAAACTAATACTCGTTTAGGTGAATCGCCTAAATTTTGAACCTTACTAAATTTTATTCTCCTTTTCAGGCGAAGAAAGAGATCTAGGATCGATAAAGGAAACTGAGACATTCGATTTGGGGATTCTTCTACCACTATAGGAAGCTTAGCTGTTATCCAGAATTGGCCTCTTAGCCACGATGACTTAGTGCAGCTGTTGCATGAGTAGAAGGAAAAAAACAGTTGCTAAGCGTGAATATGAAAAAAAAAAATTTTACGTAACTGAAACAGGACAGTTGTTAGCACAAATAGGAAAAAAATTCAGTTGTCAGCATAAAACAAAAATGCAGTTGCTTTATATAGTACGAAGATAAACGCTGAATTTCAACAACAGAATTCGCTTCTTAGTTATATTGTTGACATAAATAAGAAAAAATGTAAAAATACTGTTTTGTTAACATATAAATAGAAATAAAAAGCACAACATAAAAAATGCAGTGTTTGGAATAAGTAACGAAAAATTAGTTTAGGGTTCCTGCAAAAGCGTCACATTTATTTCTAGACCATTTATTTAGCATTTTAAAGTTTCCTAAATTCAGACCAAATACTAACTAAAAATAAATAAAAAAAATCATCAGGGTTTGACTTCACTGGTAAATTCAAGATTTCACTGGTAAACCAGTACGCCGTCTCTAGTCGTGAACGTGTGACGCTAAAACTCGATATCAATGCCCAGAACAAATACAGAGTGGCTGGTAGTGTACGCATCCAAAAATTTTCTAAGCAGGACACCTCACAAACCATACAATTGTGGGAGCACCGTCATCTAGTTAGGCTTTACCCAATGCTTACTTTATTTTTTAAGTCAGCACGTAATGTAGGCTATGGGAGAATTTGTCATTAGGGATGGAAGGCAATAGGGTTCCTCTCTGCAACTTTAGCAATATAAGGCTTTTGATAACCAATTAGAATTTTACGGAAAATAAGGCTATTCCTGGCAGACTATGAATATTTACCGAAATTCAAGAATTTTCAAGGTTCGAAGGAACCCTGTAACTTTATTAGGATTTAATTCTAGAATATTTCATTGCTACTTACCTTTTTTATCTTTACAAATTGTACTTATAACTTCTCTAGTAAGGTTTATGAAATACTCAGATAAACTGAGGACTGAGACCCCCAAGAAAAAACCAAGGCTGCCCCCCACATCACTTAGTAGAGCAGCAAATCCGTATGTAAATTTCTCCTGTATCGTTTGAACAATATTGCTAGGAATGCTTACAACCAGATGGGAGTGGTTGCTATCGATTGGGCGCACGATTGGAGGCGTGAATTCATAGATTGTCTGCTGGCAACTCTTCTTCTGTTTTTTGCAGTTTTCAATGTATTTCTTGTTATAATGAAGTTGCGATCCGACTCTCACTATTTCAGTCATATTAGCACACGATTTCAAATCCGTCCTTGTATTGAGAACTGGATGCCTGAAAATAGAAATAGGTATAAATACCATCACAAGGATGCTAATGTTTTCAGGGTTCGACTAAGGACATCTGCACAACCAAACGGTGTTAAAGTGCAATATAAATATGTAGAGATTTGACTCCGTTTTTCGAAAACAATTCCAGGACAAAATTTCAACAATGCTAAACCAACTCCATAGTTTGACTTAGCCCTTCCCATCGTATATGTAAAAATTATTAATTGTATAAGTTTGGTGTCATCGGTAATAAATAATGAAACTTTGAAAGAATGGGTGGCCTACCCCTAATGGAATTCACAAACTACACGAAAATGTATGAATTTTTCGAAGTTCGTCAGTTCGGGCACAGATTCGGCTACGCTTTTATGGGGCATTTTGCTAGTTATTATCAATAAGAATGAGAAGTACAAACGGTGTACCCCCATCTGAGGGAGGTGACACCAAGCCCCATCACCTCTCCACTTGTAACACTCCATTTTGCTACGTTCAATTTAAGCTTAATATTTACTTAACATGGAACAAAGTAGCTGGCCACTCTCGGGCCTATTTTATCTACACAAAGTGTTACACTTTAGACTATTACTCATGTAGCCGCCATAATGCATTATTATTATTACCAGTTATTATAATTATATAGTCTTGTGGTACACTTTCACTTTTTTACGTGGAAATTTACTGGTGGATTTGTCAGCTCCAAACTTGTTTTTTTTAATACCCAATGTACGAAAAGCCTTGCCCGGAGTTCTCGTTAATTATTACCATCAATATTACGTTGTATCGTTATGAGCACTGTGATGAAGTGCTGCACTCTGTTTGTTATAACACTAAACAATCAATGCCTGAGAGCTCTTGTTGTGGAAATAATTCATGTACTCTTCAACTCCATTGTATCCCTCCAAACCCCCTCTCACCGCATCCACTTTAATTGTCATTCCTTTTATAGATTTTACTAGTGGAGTCGCTTACTTCGCTCGCTCTTTCCGCGTCGTCTCGCTACGTTCGAGAAGATTTCTTGCTGCAACACTTATGATATAGACAGACCGTCAACATAAAAAACGAATAAGCAAATTATAAGAGCGTAGTATGCGATATCGGTTATCTCTAGAGAAGGTCAACATTATTATTTTTTTTTACGTCCAAGGAGTCAAGCAAAAAGATAAAACAATTTATCAGAAAAGCGCTGTTTCTGATGACAAACGATGATTTTCGTTCGCTTCGCTCACTCACTCAGCGCAAACATTTCCTCAGAAACGTGACTGAATCAGTGTAACCACCAAGACCCACACATCACTTGCAATTTGTGTTAATATACACTTTATATGGGTTTTCTTGTTTTACTTATTTTAAGAATATTGTTCTTTACGTTCTGTTCAGTACAGATTTTTCCATGGGCGTCTTATCTCTTCACTCTCTGATAATCCCTCACTTGGAGAAACATCTGCAGAACGTCAGATGTAATCTCCTACCTCGCTTTGCTCGCTCAATCCATGTGCCTCCGTGCCTCAAGGAGGTTTTCATGAACAAACTATGACGTCATGAACAAACATCATGCGGGTAAAAGAAACTTTAAAGTTAGTTTTTCAGTTTCTTTCGCTTCTCTGAGAGTGATAATATGAAGTTACAGCGATGAAAATAGGCCTATTAAAAGCGAAATTTAATTATGTTTCGTTTGGTTCTACTCCTATCTTTGTAGGTGCCTCGGTTCCAGAGGAGTAGAGGTACAAACAAGCACGCATGCACGCACATCGTATGATTTTAATTATGTAGATTTTTTTTTGAAAAAGAAACATGAGAGATGGAGGAATCAAGATGTGTAATAGCTGAGGGGCGCCTTCTTTAGTCTCTAATGGCACAGGTTTACTTTCTTCATTAACGATGGTATTTAACTCAAGTTAATTTCAATTAATGGCAACTAATAATCAGTTGTGCTTACACTTGACTTTTGCCTGCAATTGCTTGGTTGGAGAGGTTAGTGTTCAACAATGTACTATCCAGATAATACCGTTGTCTTTGTGGCAGTGCTACTTTAAATAACGTTCATCATGTGAACATTTATCCACATGAATGATTGTGACAAGAGTGACATTAACGGATGAGGGGAACAGCGGATGAGAGGAGGACATTCTGCAACGAATGACTTTTACCCTAATAAAAATGCAAGCCAGCTTAAGGACCCTTCAAACTACAAGTCTGTTGTCATAAGTCTACCTACACCGTATGCTAAGATTTATAGGCATTACTGTCTTCTGTATAAACACTCAGCTAGCCTGCGTGACACTGGCTATGAAAGAAAAGATCACGGACCTCTCATTTACTTAAACTAAAGTTACCCCTTCATTCTATGACCGGCCCAGTTTTTAATGACCACACGCACGTTACAAGGCAAAATTATGTTTGAGGCCGTCCATTAATCATACACGCTCTGCCCAGACAATTTATCTATGCAACTCTCAATAGTCTGTAGCTTTTAAACCACAGCAATTAGGAGTCTGGTCATATCGCATCTGTACAGGGGGCATGAATATAATGACAGTTATATCCATGGTAGTTTATAACCGGAGTCAGGACATGCAGACAGAATAGTAGCACCAGGTTTTAGGACCAGCCTCCCAGTAAAAACGCTTAGACAAAGCTGTCGAGGCTTGTATTGCATTTTTTGCAACAGCCAACGTCACCATTTTTTGCGCTGTGATGCCATAGGAGAGTAAAAATAACACACAGGCCCACGTTGTTTATGTTGTTACGAATTCGAGCATCTTTCTACTTCGTGTGGCATGCTCCCACTTGCGTCGTGTGATGAAAATGGACTCCTACGAAATTCCAGCTTCATTCAGGATTTCAAATGGAGGCCCGCTGCAAAGACTCAGACCGTATACCTGACAGTGAACTTCATCGAGCAAACAACCAAATGCCATGACAATGAATGCTGAAACTGTAGCATTTTCGTGCCAAGACGACCATGCGTACGGGCTACAAATAGGCCCTGACGATCTAGCAACCAGGGGGTGGATATAATGGAGGGATCAGGTGGGGGGTGGGGGTGCCCCCAGGCCTTCGAAATAAAAGGGCCTTTACGGTAAAAGAGAACTTAATTTTCCAGTCATCTCAGTAATAAATACAACTAATAACAAAGAACGTCACTACTAGTTTCAGCTAGCTAAAAAAAAGATCCTCAGAATTGCAGAAGGCAGGGGGCCTTGTCCCACAACATGGTTCCTTATTCCTTATATCTGCCACTGCTAGCAATTACTGGAAAAAATGTTGCTCACCTAATTCATCAGATCATGTTGTATCAAACAATTGCAAATACGGCGTTATGGGGTGGCTGCACTTTCTGATTGTGAGTATTACACGTACGATTCTGGCTAGACATTCACGGTCACATGCTCATGTTATAAGGTCATAGACGGGGACTTATGTCCCAGGGTACAGATCCAGTTGGCATCCGATAACGCACGTGCGTACAGAGATTTAGTTGGAGACTTGCAACTTAACGGTTACGACCACAAACGCAACTGTTACCTTACCCTACTATGCTCCGAAATGTGTTCGAGATGCATATTTCGCCTAAAAATTTGTTGTCTGCCTCATGTATGCTAAATGGAGGTGTAACTAACTTGATAGCTCAAGGAGGATACATCAGAGATAAGAAAGCTCCCCACCATTTGATCAAGTTTGGTGTAAGCAACCACTATTTATTTAATGTATGGATGAAGGCAGACAAAACGTTTGACATTAATGGCAAAACTATTTGGTATGGTAAAATTCCATGCCATTCAAGGAGGCCATTATTCAAGGGATGTCGAACATTGTTTTCGGCTATCCGAATTCCCTTGAATCGGCCCTATCATTAGTTCACGACTTAGTACCAATTGTAGAAATTATGCCCAAACAAGGGCACGTTTCTCAAAACGGTGATAGTAATTCACTTGTAAGGCAATTGAATCCACGTGATCGTGTGATAACGATATCAATGTAACAGTTAAACCTTCAGTCCTACTGTGTTTGCCAACTGGTCACCAAGTTGTAACTGTAGAAAACAATACAAGGGATAATTTTACACACCCAGAAAATGCTAACTTAAACACCAATTTTCAACTAATATTTCGTTAGAAACCAAATGGGTGTAATGTACAAACTCCGTCAGGGCACATGCCTCCATGTAATGTTAGTTTCGGTGAATTATTTGTTGGTGTTGAAAATGTGGTAAGCCATGAGGGAGCTTTACGTCAAAGTCCTCCGGAAGTAGTGTTAGACCTACTTCCCCCTCAACAAGCACAGAACATATGTGAAGCTCCCAAACCAGTGTTAGTGTTCGTATCCTCCTTGACTACGAATCCTTCCCCCTTCCTGGCTAGCAGCACAATGTTTTAAACCTTGTGTCCCAGGCATATAGTGCCGTATCCGTACAGCGACCAGTTATGCAAAGGTGGAGCAATTCATTCCATATGTGCCACAGTTCCATGCGAACGAATCACACTTGTTTAACCACTCCATTATTGGTGGAGATACTCAGTTTAATAGTTGGGTGGATATCCTGCCTTTTAAATATAAATGTTTGTGGACATCTTTCCTACCATAAAACCTCCAGTCCGACCTACATATTCTTGCCTTAGGTCTTTCATTAGGCCATTTAATAGGGCTCAAGTTAGGTCTAGGAAAACCGACCAACCGCAGGTTCTCCTTAACGAAAGCATGGATACTACCATAAAGGCCGAACTCCAAACACTTAAAGACATGAATGTGTGGGATCTCATTGATAAACCACCTGGAAATGTTGAAGTTATGAACAGTAAGTGGGTATATGCCCAAAAATTTAATAAAGATGGGACCCTTCAAAAATTCAAGGTCTGCCTGGTCACATGTGGTTGCTCTGCGAGACCACAGTTAGACTTTGATGAGGTATCCTCTCCATTATAAGGACTGCCTCCATTAGGCTGCTTTTGTATGTGTTCGCTTGTAGCCACTACTCATTCCGTTCAGCAGACATAAGGGAGACATACTTACACGGAGAAATCGACCGCCCTATTTACCCCAAACCACGACCAGGTTTTTAGCAGTCTTACAGCAATGGTACTAAAGTTGGTAAACTCAATAAAGCCACCTATGAGCTAAAAAAGTCAAGCCGTAGATGGAATTTAAAGATGAAGGAAGTCATAGTAAAATATGGTCTCACTGAAAGTCAGTGGGATCCTTGTATTTTCTATCAGATGGTGAGGGTGGCACATTATCATAGGAATTCACGTTGATGACATGATTTTTGGCATCCCTGAATACCTCATTGATAAAATCTTGTCTATGATTAGGGAACAATAAACGATTATTGAGACGATGAATGCGTTATATCTGGGACAACTGTTGGAAACGACGAATCGTTAGATATTTCCCTCTCAACCACCGTACATCTGAAAGATAATTGACACGTTTCACATGAGAGAGTGTAATATTGTACCTACCACATCCCTAGTATCCAGAATGTGGACGAATATAAAGATGATCCTTCAGTTTGTAACCAACAGTACCAATCTCTGATAGTATCCTTACTGTTTCTTGTTTATAGCACTCGTCCCAATATTAGTCATAATGTTATTAATATTTCCAAATATAATGTCACCCACTCAATTACATTGGCTAGCAGGCAAACGCATAGTCATATACATCAAGAGCACTATACATTAGTGATTGTTTTTTTTTCTTGGGGTTTTAGAATATACCACAACCATACTTCTTTACTTAATGATATTTATAACCTCGCCACTTTTATATCTGCCTCTTTTTTTATTTGGGTCAATTATTTACATCTCCCTTGTCTAACACATTTGGTAATGCCATCAGGGACCTTAGAGTCCCTGGCAGGTCTAACCTAGGTGGTAAGGCATTCGTGCCCCTATACCAATTCCCTTACCTTCCCCTGGCCTTACTATTATCACTATATGTAATTATCTTTTTTGTAATTTAGGCTGGCTGTCAGTGATCTCTCCTAAGGTCCTTGCCAGACCTGTTGCATTTGCGATAAATTATTATTATTATTATTATTAGAAGAAGTTATAGGCCGTTTCAACACTACTTAGGGACTACAAAATATGGCTCATGGCATGCCGTTAAATTCACACAATGTTGTAAACAGTAAACCAGTAAACATAAAAAACTGTGCCATGAGTTCAGCTTCAATGGTACTCATGGCACAGATATAATGTGGTTAGGGCCTTGAACGGGTACGATGTATATTTGGCGAATTTGGCCTCATCACTTCTCTGTCAACTCTTTTATTTGTGTCCTCTGACAGCCGGTCAGCAATACACTTGATAAACTGTTTATCTGCCACTTCCTGGTCTATGCTCTATGTCCAAAGATTTTGGCTTCGCGTAGCCTTGTTAAAGTAGGGTAATTAATCTGTGTTGTAGACAGGCATGGATGTGATAGCAGATATACTGGCTAGACCCATAACTAGGGATCACTTGATACAATTCCTGGTAATGTTTAATTTACCACTGGATCAAGGCATTAAGGAGTAGTGGAAATATCATGGTCACTTTCCTTCACCGTTTAGTCCTTTCTTGTGCCGTGTTCCATTGTCATATAATTTTTAAGGTCACTGTATGAATTTAACTAATTAACCTTTTTTTTGGTATTACTTTAAAGGTGAAAATAACTGTTTATTGTTAATTAGACTACGTATTGAGTTTTAAGTACAAACAATTGCAACTTTTACTCAAAAAAAGTAATACAACATTATAACACGTAACAAACTGTTAATTTTATAAACAATTAAAATTCTCTTTCTCTTCCTTGTCGAGGGAGTGGGGTTATGTGGGAGGTGACATCAAGCTTCGTCATATCTCTACTTTTAATACTCCCTTTGGCTGCGTCCAACATAAGCTTAATACTTACCTTAACTTGGAAATAAATAAAGTAGCCGGTTGCTCTCGGGCATATTTGGTCTAAACAAAATTTTATAATTTAGACTAATTACTCTTTTAGTCTTACCGTACGGCCCAACAGTATGGCCATTTCTTGTTGGCACTCTTTGCCCTCACCTGAATGTCAAACGAATGACTCGATTTTCAAGTTTTATAGCTTAGTGTGGCTTCGAACAGGGCAGAGAAAAAAGTTATTAACACTTTAATGCCCATTCCGAACTGTATGATTCTTTTAAGTCCCATATGATAGTTGAGTCAGTCGCGGGATACAAACCAGCGTTCACTTTGTTTGAAGACGAGGATGCTAACCACTGGGCTGTTGCTGCTCGCTTAAAAGCACGCGTTGCGCGTTGGGACTTAGTTTTTGCCGTTCCATAGCCGTCTACGTATGTGGCCATTGGGCAGTAAAAGGTTAAAATGTAGGTATGGACATGACCTAGGGCTTTTTGAATGCAATTTTAATGTGACTACAATATGCTTGTTGTTGTTTGGAAAATTTTGATCTGACCTAGAGATCAAACAAATGACCTTATTTTCAATTTCTAGAGATCTAAATGTAGGTATTAACAAGGACTGGCGCCTTTTGAACGCTATTTTAATGTGACTACAATATTTTGTTGTTATTGTTAGTCTTGTTCGGGAAATGTAAGATTTTGAATCCCTATAGATTCACCCAGAATTGATATAGACAAACGAAATTAGGTATTTGAGGTAGTAGCATAACTATTTCACTGTGTTAAAAAATTTTTTGTTATTGTGGGAATATTGCCCTCACTATACAGCTGTTTAGCAACAAAATCATGACTTCCTTGCCCCCACACACCCAGCCTCCATGAGCACGATGACTAACAATACTTGCTGATCGTGTTAAAACCATGAATTGTCGCACACAAGTTAGTCTTAGCAATCAGATGAAACCAGCCGTGGAATCCGCTTGAAATATCCCCAAGGCTCTCAACCCAGCAGTCCCCTGTTTCCCCTCCTTGATGCTTGATATCAAATTATTCCGACTCGATAAAAATATTTGGGTACACAAGTCATTCATAGCAGTATAATTCGAAATAACTATGAAACCCCTCATACTCTCCAAGGCCACCCACCCTCCTCTCCCCCCACCGCCTGTACCCCTCTCCCTCTGGCTTGACCAACAGTAGGGTGGGTTGAAAAAAGAAAATTTTCTAATATCATAATAGTGCGGAAAGATTGTGTATTCGTCTGCTAATAAACGGAAAAATAATCAAAAAAATTTCTATATTTAATCTTCAGTACGCACATAGGGCCTAAAGTTTGAAAAAAATGACGAAAAAACACCAAATATTGGCTAAAGGCTCAAATTCTACAAATTAAGTTTTTCGACTTCTAATTCCGTGGAAGTACTTAATTTTAGTTGCCTGATCATGGTATTATATTTTAAAAATCTCCTATTACATTTTGAGTTTGTGCATAAGGTATGATATTTGCAAATTTTGGTGAAAAATGTATATCTACGCAATTTTTCAAGCAGACGAACTGTCGTATTAAAAATAGATACTAGGCAGTTTTTTTTTACTAATATGTTCCTGTGAGTGATTTTATTTTATTCAACTTTAATCCAAATATATCACATTGAGGGTCTTGCACCCATTTGACAACATTTAATTTCGTAAATTATGTTGGTTTGTCAGTGTCAGTCATGGACATTATTTTGAAATCGGATTTCTTGTCGAATTTTGGAATCAAAGATCTTGAGTGCAAAGTTGCTCTAATGTAGCCATCTCTGTTGATCTTGTCCACATAATTTACCGGTGGACTCTGTACCAAGTTTTACGCACCTTTCAACTGCTTGGGTCTGTAGATTAAAAATTCAAACTCGGGTGAGTTTTATTTTGCAGAAATGATGAAATATTCTCGGTTGTCAAATTTCCATCATTGGAGGGGGCGCCAGATGACATTTTACACTCAATCAGCTCCGTGTAGTCTGAGGCACCGAAATTTATTGAGGGTGGAATAAAAGCCCTAACAATTGCCCCTTCGGTTGTTGATTTCTTGCTTTCAGTATCCTCTTGTAACCCACTCTAGTATGTGTTGCCTCTCATCCAATATCACAACCAACAGCATGTTCTCTGGATGACAGAAGAACGCATTTCGTTCAACCACAGGATAGATGATGGTTTTGATGTTGTTTTAATGCTGTGCGAACTGAAGATTAATTACAAGAATTTTTTCATTATTTTTCTTTTAATTAACATTCAAATACGCAACGTTTATGCCCTATTAGATTGGGTGTAACGGTTGCCCATCGCCTTCCATCAGGCTATTCTGTGTTCTCTGCAGAGCTTTTGGCTCTTGGTTTGGCGGTGGAATGGATCCTTGACCTTCAGGGCACGCATTTCATTGTCTTTAGTGATTCCATGAGTGCCCTGGAGTCTTTGGCGAATTACAATCCTCGGAACCCCTTGACATAACGTGTCCAAGCTTTGCTTTCCCGCTTGCCTGGCCAGCGGAAAACCGTGCTTTTCTGCTGGATCCCGGGCCATGTTGGGATAGCAGGGAATGAACAAGCTGATTCTGCTGCGAAAGGGGCCCTTTCTGGTCCTCTCGGTAGGGATCTCAGCCTTGTTCCCTCCGATGCCTTTCCAACTCTGCGTCTGAGGTTACACGCTTTTTGGCAAACCTTGTGGGACAGACAGGACGGTAATAAGTTACGGGCCATAAAAGGCACTGTCGAGGAGTGGCACTCGGCGTGTCGCCGCAGTCGCCGTGAGGAGGTTGTGTTGGCCCGTTTGCGAATTGGTCACAACCGACTTACTCACTGTTTCCTTTTGCGGGGGGTTGACCCTCCTGATTGTTCTTGGTGTCGACGGCCACTTACGGTCCGGCACTTACTTGTTGATTGTCGCCATCTTGATGGTGTTCGTCGTCAGTAGGGGGGGGGGGGATTGAGGCTTAATGGCTTAATGGCTTCGTCGTCGGTTCCATCTTCCGCATGACATTGCGCGTCAGTTGGGCGATAAGTCTGTCCTCCTGTCCGGTGTTTTTCAATTTTTGCAGGAGGTACAGATGTATGACAAGATTTAGATTAGGGGTTTGAATAACATCTCTGTAATGTGTGGTGCAGTGGCAACCCGGACCGCTGCACTGTGACTGAGGTTGGCGCTAATGACCAAGTTGTCGACGCGCCATTAAGCCTCAATCCCCCCCTATTAGATTATCATACTCGACAATTTTCTTTATTTTCGTCCAATGTTAATATTTGGTCTTTTTTGTCATTTTTCGCAAACGTTAGGCCCGATGCACGAACTGAAGATTAAAGATAGGAATTTTTTCTTTAATTTTCCATTTATTCCCAGCAGAACATGTGCCACAGATCTTCTTGTGATATATGAACACACCACCCAACATGCTGATGTTGGAATTGCTTGCTTTTTAGATTTTAGTGAAGCATTCACCCACATCTTACATGCTAAGATTGTTAACAAAATGTTTACTGTAGTAGGGCAGCAAAAGCTAGGTTTTTAGGCTTTCGCTCAACCCAAAAATGCACAAGCAACCAACGTGCTATATCGGCCCAGAATACACCCACGAACATTTCCCAGGTGTGGTCACTCTCTCATTGGGTGAGAAGGGAAGGTATGGGCACCAAAGGAAGTAAGCTGTGTTGGGCTTCACTGCAACACACTAAAATATTAATTTAACCTTCTTGTTTGAAAACTATCACTCCTAGAAGAAAACCTCATCTGACCTTTTTTGTAGAAACTAAACATTTCCAGTCATTCACGTCAGAACGCATTTTCGCTTAAAATGGCCCGTTTTTCCTCTATATGCAAGTTTATTATAATTCACGGTGATATTTTTCTGGTCAGTTGTGTAATAATCAGTTTGGTGCCTAACTAAACCAAAAATTAGAGCATCATTAACGAGAGAAGGGGCACTATTGGGTGCTGAAGTTATCTTTGTATAATTATCATTTCCAATTTATTATTAATCTACAACCCAACAGTACCTTTCAAATTATACATATTGATTACAATACCTAATGAGTTTCTTTAAATCCATACTGCCAAAATTAAAAAAAAAACAGCACAAGGCACCACATTTTCTGGAGCCAGTTGACATTTCAAAATGGTTGTACTACGGAAGTGCAATAAAGCCGTCAAACTTTCAGGACCTCCTCTGATAGTTATACAGAATCAATTCAGAAGAACGATTAAACCCTACGTGGACTGCATTTAACAGGGCAATTTCATCTTGCAAATTGCCACTGACAACAGTTGGAATGATGCCTATAATCACTATACCTACTCCAAAACTGTTCACTATCTGGACAGTTGTTTGTAGATGTGTGCAAGTATCAGAAAAACTTCAAAATAAATACACAGTCCTCACGTTTGATGAGGCGTTTTCTTGCAAAGCAAAGGAGCTTTCATGGAATCCACCAGATAGTTGGTAGTTTCCACGTTGCAATGAACTACATCAAGGACCGCTACCACTGCATTTCACTGCATTACAAATTTTAATGACAACAATCGAACCGTTCGGCGTCCACAGTATGGCCATGTCTTGTTGTTGTTGTTGTTGGGACTCTTTGCCCTCACCTGGAGACCGAACCACTAAATCGATTTTAAAGTTCTATAGCTTAAAACGTAGGTATGGACAAGGCCTAGGGCCTTTCGCAGGCTATTTTAACATAACTACAATATTCTTGACACGGAAAGCCAAATGGGCTAAAAATGTTGCTCTCACCTAGGGATCGCACCAAAGACCCGATTTTCAATTTATATAGCTTAAAACGTAGGTATTTACGCCGACCAGGGCCTATTGAACCCAATTTTGATATGACTGCAGTATTCTAGTCGGCAGAGCATTTATTATTGCAGAGCACTGGGCAGAAATAATTAATGTACTCTTTGCCCTCACTTGGAGATCGAACCACTAAACCGATTTTAGATTTCTATAGCTTAAAACGTAGGTATGGACAAGGCCTAGAGCCTTTCGCAGGCTATTTTAATGCAACTACAATATTCTTGACACGAAGAGCCAAATGGGCTAGAACGTTTGCTCTAACCTAGAGATCGAACCAAAGAACTGATTTTCAATTTGTATAGCTTAAAATGTAGGTATTAACACCAACTAGGGACTTTTGAACACGATTTCGATGTGACTGCAGTATTCTCGTTGGCAGAGCTATTATTATTGTGAGCACTGGGCAGAAATCATTAAGTGGAGTAACACATTTTTGAAAATCGAGCTATATACATGAAATTTGGTACACAAGTCTTGTACCCCATAAAATATCCCCCAAGTGTCTTCAGCACCTTCCCCCTTCCCAGCACCCTCCGCACCCGTGCCCCCTCCCAGGGGCTTTGGAAACAAATTCTTACAGATCAAGCTAAAATCATGAAACTTGGTGCACAAGTTATTCTTAGCAGCATAAATTGAATCATCCATGGAATCCACATGAATTACACACAAAGGGACCCTAGCACTCCCCTGTGCCCCGTCACTGAGGTATGACCAACAAATTCTTGCGGATCGAGCAAAAAACATGAAACTCGGCACTCAAGTCATTCTTAGCATTACAAATCAAACAAATCATGGAACCTCCACGAAATATCCCAAGGGGGCCCCTAGAGGTCCGCTGTGCCCCCTCTCTGGTGCTTGACGAACAAATTATTGCAGATAGAGCTAAACGCTTGAATTGCGATACACAAGTCATTCATAGTAGTACAAATTGAACTATCTATGGAACACCCTCGACAGAATCTACAAGGCACCACAGGGATCCCCCCCACCCCGTGCTCCCTCCTTGAGGCCTGACGAACACATTCTTCCAGATAAGGATAAAAGAATGAAATCTGGTACACAAGTAATTGTTAGCAGTAGAAATCAAACTAGCTATGGAACTTCTGCGATATCCTCCAAGGCCCCTCAGCGCTTCCCCCTATTTCCGCTCCATGAGGTTGATTTCCGAAAAATTCTTGTTGATCGTACTCCCTGGGCACCCCACTACCTGGGCACCCCATGAAGCATCAATGACCAACAAATTCTTGATGAATGTACCAAAAGCATCCATTGTAGCAGTGGAAATCCAACTACACATGGAACCCCATGAGATACACCCACCCTCCAGTGCTTCCCTGTGTTCTCTCCATGAGGTTGATGATCAACAAACTCTAGTTCGATTTGTACTGCTAAGAATGACTTGCGTACTAATTCACGTTTTAG
The DNA here is from genome assembly GCA_023313725.1 of Lithobius niger. Classification (NCBI taxonomy): domain Eukaryota; kingdom Metazoa; phylum Arthropoda; class Chilopoda; order Lithobiomorpha; family Lithobiidae; genus Lithobius; species Lithobius niger. Next base: position 17,132 of record JAHWFP010125464.1, on the reverse strand, counting down.
GACGATCAGCAAGAATTTGTTGGTCATTTGTTGGCCAAAATTGGAATTTGGAATTGGAAATTGGAATTGGAACTTGTTAGCCCAAATTCATAGTACCAAAATTCGTAGTACTACAGTTGAGTGTGGTAGGGGGGATATTTGAAACCAAGACTTACAAATTTGGAAGCATACCCTCAGACTGCATTGCACTTACTCGGTGGGCTGTAAGAAGGCATGCCAAAGGTCTAACTGCTGTAGCTTCAAAAAGAATATAGCGTGCTCCAAAGACTGTGCATGTGCTTGTTCGTATGATAGGCAATGCTACAATCCAATGTCTCTGGCTTTGGAGTATCCAGAAATCTTAGGCACCGACAGTGATGACTCGTCATATAACTTAGTAGATCAGTTAAATCAGTTATATCTTGGTAGTTTTTGCAAAGAAAATTGTTTGGTTTATGTGTGATTCATTTTACGAACAAAGTTTTTTGTTACCAAGCGAGTGATCCACATTGGTGTTGTATTAATATACAGTATTTACCAAAATACAGTTTTTCACCGTTTTTGTTGCCTATGTTTTATCAAGAAGAAATGAACATGTTCGCCCCTGCAGGGATCGTTCATCGGCTCCTGATTTTATTAAGTGATACACCTAAAAGCAAATCCATGTTTTTTAAAGTAGTATTACATTTACGTTAAACAGGGAATGTCGACATTTATTACAAAGATAGGTTTGGAAGCAAACTCATTATTTCGCGGTTAACCTGAAAAAAATATCGCCGTGAATTATTATAAACTTGTGTATAGAGGACAAATGGGCCATTTTAAGCGAAAATGTTCTGATATGAATGACTCGAAATGTTTAGTTCTACAAAAAAGGTAATATGAGGTTTTCGTCTAGGAGTGATAGTTTTCAAGAACGAGGGCTAAAAATATATTATTTTAGTGTGTTGCAGGGAAGCCCAATATAAGCTAACTTCCTTTAGGTGCCCCTACCAGCCCCACACCCCGTGAGAGAGTGACCTCCACCTAGAAAACTGTTCGTGGGTGTGTTCTGGGTCGATTTGGCACGTTGGTTGCTTGTGCATTTTTGGGTTGACCCAACTTGCAATTTATGCTATTTTTCTTGAGTTTACCTCTCTACTACTGTTGCCTTAACCAATCAGCTGTTAATTGAATTCATTCCTACGTTGACAATATACGTCATTGAGTTGTACGTCATGAATATAGTGCTCCGTGGATTCTCGTGATTTCAGGTGTTACCCAGGATTAGGTGCTCGGGCCCTATGCTTCTTAACATTTTTATGTCCAATCTTACTCAGAACATTACCATCCACTGTACACTTTATGCCACTGATGTTAAGATCTTTGCCCCAGAACTGCGTTATTTCATTCAGACTGACGTCTATAATTTAACATTTGAAACCTAATTTTTTTCAGTTTTAGACCATCATTAATAGGAGCAACTGAACATTCTATGAAAACATGCCATTTTCAAAATTTAGTAATTTGTTAAGAAATAAAAAGGATAAACGAAAACATTTTTTGTTTATATTAAGGGGTAACGATGTTTTTTGGATCTACAAATAATCCTGAGAAAGAAGAGTGAAGCACTGGTTAGTATAATGGTGGACAAGATAGCCCTAACTCAATTCAGACAAACTTGAGAATGTATATATTATTATACTAAATTTACTGGGCATGAATCGGAGCTCTCAAATCAAAATGAATATGGCTGCTCCAAGACAAGTTGTGTTATGGACAGTGGAAAGAAAAGTCCTAAAAATTATCGAGGCAGGTCAACGTCAGGAAATCAGGAGAGGCAAATGGTAGGTCACCTCCCCTCCCACAACTACGTTCATGGGGTCCCTTTCCCAAAAAAATGAAGAATGTTTTTAATGTATTCTTCACCTATATGTAGTTTCGTCCCATCTCATTTTACATATGCGAAAATACGTAAACCCAGAAATTGGTGCCTGCTAATTTGGTGCCTGCTAATTCGGTTCCTTCATGTGTGTGGCACAGATCTGGAAGTATTTTGTGAGTCAAGGTTACCCAAAGATTTGGTTTAGATTAATACAGTTGAAAACTACGTACATAATTATTAGTGACCTCGTCCTTTCAGGAAAAATTGTCCTTCGGTAAGCGTCTAGGGCCGAGTATGCCACTTTCCCACAACCATACAGTTGCTTGTTGGTAACTCTATGGGTTTGTTAGTTTTTTTGTTTGTAGCGCTTTAGCTCGTATAACAAATATCATGTGTGCATAATAGAACTAGTGCTTTTTGCAAATCGATAATTTTGAAGTGTTCATATGAAACTCTTCCTCCAGATTTAATTTCCGAGACCGAAGGATGAGACAAATTGGCTGAAAGGAATTTTTGAATTTTTCATTTCATAAAAATATGGGCGCAGTTCCATTGGAGAGGTTTCATTTTCCATGAAAAAAATTGTGCTTCAGTTATTCGAACGTTTTACTCTCAGCCTTTAATTTGGATTATCAAAGCAATAGGATATAAGTTGACGAATTTGACGCCAAAATATTTTAACAATAACTTGATGTTTCAGGCCAATCTGGGTCATTATCAAGATTCAGCAAGGAGAACGAAGAATTTATCTTAAGAACGTTGAAGTCATAAAAACAACACCAAGTAGAAATCACTAACCTAAATTTCAGGAAACTGGAATTGCATCCTAATACTGGAAGGATGCAAACAAAATAGGGAACAGCATAAAATATTAAGAAAATATCAGTAAAAGCTAAGATTCAAGAAAGCAAGAAAGAGTGCACAGTAAAACTGGCATAAACCGAAACGTTGAGTAGTGCACTGGCTATTTATATTGTGGCGCCTACTTCCCCTGGTGATGAAAAGAAGTACCGGTAACATTTAATTTTGTTAACAGTTGAAAATATTCTTTAAATTGGTACGTATTGAAAAGAATGGGAATAATGACTGGTGGGATTAATGACTGGTATTCGGAATTTGAGATAAAGTTTTAGTATTGGAGATGTCAGGTCGATGTCCTGTTTTTTTTTTCAAATTATTGCACTAAAGAATTATTCTTGTTCAGAAGTTTGAGATTGGATTTGTGGTATCAAAGTTGCTGGATTAGTATCTACTCGCTGGTTCCACTGTAGGTAGCCCCACCAGCTGGAAGTGTGCAAGAAATTTGAATAATGTTTTTTCCAGAATTGTGTGGGAAGTTTGAATTCTTTTTGCATTTGTTTATAATCAGCAGCTTTATATTGAAGTTATTTGTGCTACCATTGTGTAATGTCCTATGAGCGGAGAAACTTCCAATTGTTTCAGTTATTACAGAAATGAAAGGAGCTGTCACGTATCTTGGGACATTCTGTAGAGCTATATTGGTAACGTATGCAAATTTTGTCAGAATGTGTTTGTGCAGGGTGGTATGAGCAGCCACTAGCTGGAGTTGTTTTTAAGGCTGCCGTATTTGTAGAACGGGTCAGTATATTATTGAAAGCGAATGACGTATACAGTTTGTGACGGTGAGAGTAAATGTAAAATTCTATGCATAAAACGGAGTTCAATTTGTTTTTTTATTTAACATACCTGCACTGGAACTTCTGCTTTTTCATGACGTCATTAACGCATTTAATGTGCTGGGCTTCAGCCTCCAACTTATTTATGCAATTGAACGTTTTCTTTTTTTTGTAGATAAACTGCCAAAACAAAATCTTTGTCAAATACAAATAAAAAAACGATTTACTGGTTTTAAACAAATGTACAGAACTCACCTAGGCAATATGACATAACACGGTAGAGGGAATTAACCCATCTACGAAAATCATACACTATAGGATTTCCTACCATATCAACAAAGCTTGGTTACGCAAAGTAGATGTTTATTCACTGCCACTCGAGGTCCCCACTGACTTCAAAATTAGAACTGGTTGATACATGGGTCGGGAACGATTTTTGCTCGGCGTTTTCCTTAAACGTTTAAGTTGTATTCCCTCTTCGAAATTAGCGTGATCATTCACTACAATCCTATCAGTTTGGCACCAACGTCCTACAATCCGTCGTGAGCACGTCGGTCGAATGTAATCACCACCACACTAAATTATAGCATTCAAAGCAGATGACCTGATAGTTTGTGCAAGGCTTTCTATATGCAGTCTCTCTTTTCGCCTGGCAATATTAAATATCTGGGTTAAATTAGTCATCATTAATGAAACCAATGTAACATCATCAGAGAAACAACTTGACCACTCAGTTAGCTGCTAAAGTTTATGTTACTGAGTGGCGTCACAGACAATGAAACTAATTAACATCACGAAAGCACACTGAACATTATAAGAATGATACCATAAGAAAGGTAAGTCAAGTTAGGGGGTTCAGCTCTCTTTAAGTTAGATCAGAACTAGCTAATCATGTTTGTTTCTTAATCCAGCATTCACGTTAAAACGGGTTGTAATTATGAGTGGAGCTATTCGGATAATAGACATTATGCCTAAGTAGCAACAGTTCGTGTTTTAATTTATTTTTACCTAACTGGCACAAATCTTGGGATCCACTTACTGTCTGATATACAGCAGTTTATGTCCTAGATCGCACACACAAAAATGAAGCTTTGAGAGTGTGTTATCTTTCTCATAGAAAAGATCTACTCCTTGCACTGGTTGCTCACAATTTCTTTCTTGCTGTTAGATGGGTTAGATAGGTAATCACCCAATTTTCCAGAAAACTTAACTTTGAAACACGCAGAACGAAATTTAAAGGTTTCAGCTCTAATTTGAGCTATCGAACGTATTATTTCATGCTTTCTACGCAATGTAGAATCCTTAAGAAAATTTCGTTTGATTTAAGTGGTGCATGTGAAAATAGCGCTTGTTTGGTCTTGCATGCGGCAATGTTACAGAGAAGTACTGATCTACTGCCAGCTTCTTCCATTGGCTACGTGGCTTGTGCTTAACTGGGTCATGTTTTGGCCTAGAAAAAGAATGCTGTGACTGTATATTTGAAAACAATTGTGGTTAGTATTGTTGTCATTTGAATGATGAAGCTAATCAAAGAAATAATTCCCTGTGGTTTAGTGTTGTGAATTAAAAGTTTATGAAGAAAAGAGTTGTGAGGGTTCTGCATCCATGACAGACCAATGTAAGATACTTGAATTGAATATATTTTATTGGATTTTTTTTGTAAAAGCTTTATATGTAGGCACTAAACATATTACGTTAAACATTTTTAGCGTCGAGTTTGTGCTAATAGTGTGACTTAAAGTCTTCTGCTAGCTTACGCTAGAGGCATTGCCACCTTTCCCTTAATACCACGTAATTTCGATTTGTAAGTTGTTTGCAATTTCTCAAATACAAATTAAGGAAAAATTGAGGACAGTTTTGCAGGTGAAAAACCATGGTCCTACCATATTTAGGCAGTTTCATTTTTTATGGTTTTATTGCTTTTGTCCTGCACACTGAAAAATCTAAAAATATTGCCAAATTACCCCCTTGTTATATTTAATATGGGATACTCCATGAAACATTTAGGATCGTTGTTTAGTTG
>JAHWFP010125463.1:0-12249 GCA_023313725.1 Lithobius niger | reverse complement strand
GTGGTTCGTTAAGATTCCTTTCGCCTTACCCCCTTAGAGGTAGTGTCACTTGTGCGGCATCCGATTTGCCTTTCCCATTAGGGGAAAGGCGAATCTCGAATGTGAATTTCTTTCGTTTAGTTGGTGGCTTCTTTGTTTGATAGACGGTTTGACTGCTTATGTTAGTGTTAATTGCATAATTTAAGGATGGAGCTAGCCCAGTTAAAAAATAGTCGTGCGGCTCGACGCCCTATTTTATCTAGGTTGTTTGACGAATTAACTCGGGCAATAGCTGATGCTGACAGATTGTTAGTCGAAACGTTGCTTGAAAAGATTCAGGTGAAGGAGGCAGCGCTATTGTTAATAAATGAACAATTGGAAGTTGCTAGTCCGGCCGGTGAAGTAGCTGCTGAAGTGACAAACAATGATGTTTTCAATGATATCATTATTGATGCTAAAATCCGAGCAAACAGATTCTTGAAGAGTAACCCAAGTTTGCCAAATTGCACAAGCTGCAGATTGCCAAGTTCGATGGAACAGTTTCGGATTGGGAAAGATTTTCCGACCAATTTTCTGCAGGAATTGACCAAAACACCGACTTAGCTAAAATTGACAAGTTTAATTATTTGAGGGGCCTGCTAAAGGAGTCTGCAAGTTTGACTATTGCCGGTTTATCACTGACAGAGGCCAATTATGATACTGCTTGGAAGCTGCTTCAAGAAAAGTATGGTGACCAACAATTATTAATTGCTGAACACATACGTCAATTGTGGGATTTGAAGAAAGTCACTCGAATGGACAATGCAGTGGAGCTACGAAGATTAGTGGAAGATTTTCAGAAGCATATCAGGTCTTTGGAAGTGCTTGGTCAAGATGTGTCTAGCATGGGAGCGTTACTGTGCTCGATTTTGCTGAAGCGTTTGCCACACCCTGTTGTTCGTGAATGGCATCGCAAGAACAATGGAGCTGCTGTTTATGATTTGTCACTAATGGTTGAATTTGTTAAGGACGAACTGAAGGGTATAGAACTTACCTATGGTGCCTCACAATTCAAGGAAGGAGCTTCTGCAGTCGATAGTGGTCGCAAGAAGGAAATTTCAAGAGCTTCGGCTTCAGCTTTGCTTACCACGGATGAGGCCTCTACTAATATGCCTAGTCGTAGAACTTATTGCGTATTTTGCAATGAATCTAATTCGCATACATCCTCGTCTTGCCCTAAGTATGTGACCATAGAAGAACGTCGTGCGTCCCTAATGGCCTCTCGTAGGTGCTTCTGTTGTTTAAAGAATTCCAATCATTTTGCCAGTTCCTGCGATCAGCGAATCATTTGTCCAGTCTGCAATTCTCGCAGGCATCATACCCTTTTATGCCAGAAGCGCACTTCTCCTTCAGCTGCCCTTCCTGCAATTCACAGTCGAGTTCCCCTTGAACCAGTCTCTGGAGGTGTCAAGGAAAAGGTGGTGCCAAGTGCTAAAGGAAGTAAATCCGATACGTCAGTCTGCATTAATTGCTTCCACATCCTTGTCAAAAAGTAGTGGATCTAAGATGGTTTCAATTTTGCAAACGATACGAGTTTGGATCCAGCATTCTGGTGGAACTAAAGAGATAGTAATTTTAGTGGACAATGGATCTGAAAGATCATTTATCTCTTCTCGACTGGTGGAGCAACTGAACTTAACTATTGAAGGGGAAGAAGACACTCACATTCGTTCCTTTGGAGGCATGAAAAAACAGCAAAGAAGCAAAGTGATTTCCTTTTGTCTAATTGGCGGCAATGGAGTGCAGTTAAAGTTGTCAGCTTTAGAAGTACCGGAAATTTGTCACGGTGTCAAGATTTGGGAAACCAGTTTGGTGGAGAGGTTTCTACGGGATAACCGCACATACAGTTGGAATCAGAAGATGGGACCTGGGGAAATTGCAACGGTTGACGTTCTGATTGGTGCTGATCAATATTGGCGAGTAATGACTGGCCAAATGAAGAAATTGAGTTCAGCACTCATGTCTACTCAAAGCGTTTTTGGCTGGATGTTGCAAGGGAGCACTCCGATGCATGGTCCTTTGTCACCACACTCCTTGTCAATGTGTGTAGCTACTTCAAAGGAAGAGGATCCGTCTTTGCAAAATAATTTAGCACGAATGTGGGAGCTTGACAGTAGTGGCATCATGGTCAAGGAAGACAGATCACCACAGACGTTAGAACAGGTGGAAGTTCTCAAGTTTTTTCATGAAACTAGCACATTGCAAGAGGACCGTTATTGCAAATGCGACAGTTTATTACATGCCTCATCATGCATTGTTAAAGAAGATAGAGCTACTACGAAGATTCGCATAGTTTTTGATGCTTCTTCCAGCCCGGAGGGTAGTTTTTCATTGAATATTTGTCAACATGCAGGTCCAAGTCTCAACCCATCTATCTTTGAATTGCTGCTTCGTTTTCGGTGGCACAAGATTGGAATAACCACTGATTTGTCCAAAGCCTTTCTGCAAGTGAGACTGCACCCTGAAGATAGAGATGCCACAAGATTCTTGTGGACGGACAGCCCTTGGAAACGAGGTACTCAACCTTCCCTGCGAGTATTTCGAATGACTAGTGTGCTGTTTGGGATGAAGGCCAGCCCTTTTTTGCTAGCAGCAACTATTCGTCTTCATGCCAGTACCCATCCCTTGAGTGACGAAGAATTTAGTAAGCATTTAGCTGATCATACTTATGTTGATGACTGCTTATCAGGAGAAGTCTATAAAAAAGGCCTATTTGCTTTCTAAACGAATTCACGATTTTATGCTGAAGGGCGGCATGCAATTGACCAAATGGGCTACAAATGATAACAATCTTTGGAAATTATGGATTTCTGATGGTTTAGTGCCGGCAGAGGAGACAGTAGAACAGAAGGTTAAGGTGCTGGGACTGAACTGGGATACAGCAACTGATGAATTTAGTTTTCGTCATGCAGAGTTGATAGCAGCAATCAAGGTCGACTCTTGTACCAAACGAAGTTTGTTGGGAATTCTTGCTCGAATTTTTGACCCGTTGGGGCTGTTGGCGCCCTTTGTAGTAATTATCAAGTGTCTTCTTCAAGACTTATGGAGGCTGAAGGCTGATTGGGATGTAGTCATGCCAGACAAATTGTTAGCCAGTTGGGTACAGTGGAAAGAAGAGATGCAGTATGTGACTGAATTCAGGATTCCAAGATGGCTTCAAGTCAGTAGTTTAGAAGGGTTCCAGATACATACCTTTTGCGATGCTGGACCACGGGTGTATGCAGCTGTAGTGTACTTTCGATTTCCTACAAAAGGAAGGGAGCAGTTCCAAACATGCTTTGTGACGGCCAAATCTAGATTAGCCCCTATTCAGCCTATGTTTATTCCTCGGTTGGAACTTTTGGCGTGTCTAATTGGAAGTCGTCTATCAGCCAGTATTACTCAAGTCTTAAAGTGTGAGCAAGCTGAGCAATTTTTTTGGTCTGATTCAAAGGTGGCCTTGAAATGGATAGAAGATGTTCCGTCCAGATGGAAGTTGTTTGTGGCTCGTAGAGTGCAAGAAATTCAGTCGACTACAAGGGACAAAGGCAGCTGGAATTATTGTAGTAGCAAGCAAAACATTGCTGATATAGTTACCAGGGGACAAAGCTTGCCCAAGTTAATGCGGAACAAAGAATGGTTACATGGTCCCACATGGCTGAGTTTGCCCCAAGATAACTGGAACCGATGTCCGTCTTCATTACAGGAAGAAGAATTAGTTGCTATCAGTCAGGAAGAAGATTCGATGGTTGCTGTACAGCTAAATCTCTGTTCTGAACCGTTGTTGAAATCGGATGATTTTAGTTCCTGGCAACGATTAACCAGAATTACTGCCTGGATTAAGCGTTTCTGTAGTAACTGTCGTAACGCAACTAAAAGGAAAACCCCATGGCTAACCTTTAACTTCAAGCTGCTGAGAGATACTGGATTGCTATAATTCAAGTACAAACCTTTGCCAATGAATTTAAAGCTTTATCGACTCATAAAGAAGTAAATAAGGACTCTTGCATTTATCAATTTAAGCCCTTTTTGGATGAAGAGAAATTTATTCGTTTAGGTGGAAGACTCAGATTTGCAAAGTTTTCAGAAGACCAGAAACACCCTTTTCTCTTGAAAGGTGGAGGATTGGTGGATTTGCTTATACGAGACAGGCATATTAGAATCTTGCATGGAGGAGTTCAAAGTACACTTGGATTTCTCAGAAACGAATTTTGGATCTTGCGTGGTCGTCAGGCGGTTCGCAAAGCCATACATGGGTGAATGAAGTGTAGAAGGTGGAATGCCAGGCCAGCAAGTGAGATGGAAGCACCTTTGCCAGAAGAGCGAGTTACAGAAACAAGACCTTTTTTTTCTACGGGGGTAGATTTCTGTGGGCCAGTAGCAGTCAAGTCACATGATGGAGTAGCCCAGGCTTATATATGTCTGTTCACCTGCGCAGTGACTCGTGCATTGCATTTAGAACTTGTTGCGTCCCAAAGTACAGCAAATTTTATTTTAGCCTTTACACGGTTCGTGGCCAGAAGGGGTGGCTGTGGAATAGTGTACAGTGACAATGCACAAACATTTCACAAGGTGGATCGTTTGTTAAGAGAAAGTTGTGCTTGGCTACGTGACACTCAGCTACAAGAGGTGGTGACTGGCCTAGGGATCGAGTGGAAATTCATAGCCCCAAGAGCGGCATGGTGGGGTGGATTTTATGAAAGAATGGTGCAGATGGTAAAACATCATTTACGACGCACTTTAGGCTCAGCTATGTTGTCTGCAGATGAATTGTATACTGTACTCACGGAAATAGAAGCAATTGTCAATAATCGCCCTTTAACGGTTATTACAGAGGATTTTTCTGATGCTGAATATCTAACGCCTGCACATTTTCTGCTTGGGAAAAAGGGTGGTTGCTTAACCGATAATTTGTTGTTTCACACTGACGTCCCCACAAATCCACAGTTGATTAGAAGATGGATATATCGTGGACAGTTAATGAAGAAGTTTTGGAATCAATGGCGTCGTGACTATCTGCTGCAACTCCAAACGGCGCATGAAGTTCGTCGGAGAACAAACCAACAGGATCCTATTCAGCTGCATGACGTAGTGCTCCAAATAGAAGATAAGTTACCCAAGGGGAGATGGAAATTAGCTCGGGTAGTGGAGTTAACAAAAGGAAGAGATGGAAAAGTACGATCTGTTATGCTACAGCATGCTGATGGAAGTTTATCACGAAGAGCTGTACAACACATTTGTCCACTAGAAATTGTGTAGGCGCGAACACTGCGTGTCTTGTCCTGCATCTCGTTTTAGCTTAACAGGGCATAGATTCGCTTACAAGATACAGAAGCAAGTCATGAAGAACACCCATGAAGCAGATATTATTGTGAGGTTACATAACACATGATAGGGACGCATATCACAGTTTTTGACGGAGTTACACTCAAACATTATTAAACTTTTGCTCATCTGTGAAGCAGGAAGAGATTTCAGTAGTTAGTTCAGTAGTTGTCTACTACATCTTCATGCCTATTCTTCGGTCTAAATTCATTGGTCATAGGGTACTGATGATTTAGCAACTTTTGGATTTGGGGAGGTCTGTCTACTCGCCTTTCATTCTGTCTCGGGAGAGGTGTTTAAGAGGAACCAGAAATCTACCAGTAAAAATTTCTAGGCATAGCACAATATTCATCGCATAGTCCACTACAGTGCGATTTTTGCCGACTGATGAAGACCCGATCAGAAGGTTGTTTTTATACTCCGGGCAATATTCCCCCCTGAAGAATTCGTACTTCGTGAAGTATTGACAAAGTATTGAAGATTAATCGGGAAGACGGAGTAGTGGGTTTGCAACAAGATGAATCTTTAGAAGATTTAGAAAGTCGTACTTAGGTAAAGATTTGCATTGAAGTTATTTGTATTTATGATTGTATTCTTGTATTGCTTTCTCCCTTTTGTGTTTGGGGTTGGAGCATGTCGCAAATCTTGCGTGAGGCTCTGGGAAAGCCGCGTCATTTAAGTTTTGGTTGCGACGTTTAATTTAGATGTTAATGATAATGAGGTCCTACTGCTCAATAATAAGTTTGCCGTTGTGAACGATAAGGCATTCGTAATTTAGCTAATTGTGCATAAAAATTAGAAACAATTCCTTACCTTAATTCGAAGTTCGGCAGCAGGCTTAAGGAGGCGACTTAAACTGTTGCTAAGTAACGTAGCATGGACCTTTATTAATACGTCTGCAATTTATCTCAGGTGAACTTGTTATTGGGGTTTTAGGTTTGTCAGTGGGATTTTGTCATGTAGTTTGGTAATAACTTTAGCTGTGTAAGAGGTCGCTGGATTAGAAGTTGCTCGTGATTCACGTGGATGTGAAAGTTGTGTATTGTTAGAATTGTACTGCTAAATTTCAACTAAAATAAAATCACTTCGTCGGCTGGCAGCGATCCAGCAGCATCTCATCAAATGGCCTGTCTTCTTCCTTTCCGGGGGGTTATTTAACAGGAGGGTTAAGCCTCACTTAACCCTTTTTTCTGCCTTTTGGGTTAGGGTTACTTTTCTCTCTTGATGTGAAGTTTATCTTGTTTGCTACTAATCTCTTGTTTTCAGAAGCCATGTAAATCTCTTACCCTCACGAACCTAAGTCCACCCTAGATGTAAGTAGTGTAAGGGCCGAGGATAACGTAGCCTTGCCTTATTAGCTAGCAAGGTAATTGCTACACCTCGCAGGGCAACTTATGTAGAAGGCTGCCTAGCTTGTAAGCCCCACCCAACCCCCAACCTAAATCAGCTCTTCTTCAGTCTAATACTTTTGCTCTCCCACTTTGCCGATTTCTGGACAAGGTTTCCCAAAAAAATTTAGGGGAAAAAATGACGAAAACACTCTATCCACGTAATTTTCATTAAGGTACCACGCCATTCACAATCCATGGTCCAAATTACTTATTCTGATCGTGGATCCTGAATGCGTTTTTTATTGAGGGGAAGAGAGGGAGAAAAAAAATTCCCTTCCTTAAAAGAAAATTTCTATACAAATTTCGAAAACATGCTCCCCTCCCTGATTTTTGTTTCTTTTCTATCCATTACGAAATACAATTTTAAATTCCAGACATGTTTATCCAGTAACACCCATCAACCCTATACCTCTTGATTTTCAGAGGGGGGGGGGGTTATTTTACAATTTCCCAACAAGTTGCGCCAATTAAAATGGTATCAACACCCACTTTTAACAACCATTTCTATTGGTCCCCCTAATAAAATTCGTAATAAAATTTTAGCCTTCTCTACGACCGTACAGGTCTTATACCATGCTTGTTTTTAAATCAAATCACCCACATTTTTCAGTTAGCTGTCACCTCCAATTACTTAAATGCTTTAAGAACCGTTCTAACATATTCGCCATCTTTTTCTCATTTATCTGGGAAAAAGCTGGGAAAAGTGGATAGGGGGATCACAATATTTTGCTTATTTCCCACCCCACCCTGACGGTAATTATGTCACGGATGTAACCGTGCTTCCTTCTTAATAAATTTTCACTGTACAGATTCCAAAATGCATTTTCTAAATAAATAAAAAAAAAAAGAAAAACATAATTTTAGTTTTGATTAATACGTCTTATCGACCATTATTTACCTCTATATCCCTCTGATTTAACTTTCAATCAATGCTCCTATGTACTTTTGACCATTTTTAATTGCTAGTTGGAAGAAAAATAATCAAAAATAATGTCGCATTAAATCCACCTCTGTTCGCTTTTGAAAAATAAAATGCATGTTTTTTTTTATTTTTAACTCAATCATGATTTCCATTTTCTATATACCATCTTTTGTTTAAAAAAAATTCAAGTCTGTATTCAAATTTCAAATCTCATTCCAATAATTCCCTTCCAAAAAAAGACAACTCCGTGAATTTTGAATTTGTTTCCAGAATGTCCGTATCACATGCGATGTTTTCAGCTTTCAAGATTTTGATTTCTAGGCATTTACACTGTTTGCTTTCATTTATTACAGAAAACGACAACGGACCCAGCCACTCCTAGGCTGTTGCCTTGAAACCCCTTCGCCGTTGCCATTGCCGCTTTATTTAACGGCGTCGGCAATTGCTGGCGACCCGGCAACGAGCACCATCTAGCGGTAAAAGACGTCCCTATCAACCTAGTCCAGACCTTCTCTTAAACGTTCCTATTCCCATAGTTTAAATCCTTAAGTTTTTAATTAACCATTGCCTTTCTATCAGAATTTTATTCATAATATGTTCGTGCTTATTTTTTACAATAGTTCTTTTTAAAATCTCAAAAGTCTTTATCCCTTTCTAATTTTATTTCCAATATTCTCTGAAATTTCGCACGATGACTATAGCCCTACATGGAATTGTTTCACACCATGAAAATTTTATTGTCCCCCAAAACCATTAGTTGACCTCATTACTGAATTTTATAAACTGTTCAGTATATAGTATTGTGATAGTCTTTGTCCTGTTTTTGTACAAATTCGTACTTAAGTGTATATAAATCCTGTAGAAAAAATTTACCAATGTTCTTTAAATAAACTTAAAAAAAATATGTCATTTCAATTTTGAATATTGAAAAACAAGTCTTTGAATTCATTTTATCGTTATTCTGACACATGTCCACTAGTTATCCTAAGATTTTTAGTGTGCATGCAATACTACTTTTATTTCAGAAAGTCCGTTTGAACTTAAATTTCGTTTTCAGCAATGCTTGTATGCAACGCCACGTTTTCCCATAACCCACTACAGGGTTCTCGCGTCTAACCGCACGGCTGGTGTCCATGTTTTTCCTTTGTTCTCCAACAGAAAACTACGCTACGTCATCTTCTTCGACTCTCGCGTCGTCCAGTTGCCTACGAAGCCTTATTTCTGGCGTACATTTACTGCTTCTAGTTTGATAAGAGTGCGCTGCACCTCTAAAACGTTGTAAGTCTAATTCTTGTTACAATTTAGTTTGTTTAATTTTCAAAGCTCGAGCCGATTGTGGTTCGACATATTTACGTTTTCTAGAATTACCATCGCCTGCTATATTTAACGTGTCGTTGGCTACTGACGACTAGGGATCCGGAGCAGGCGCTTCAAAATCCGGCACCTCCATTTCTGCCGCCCGGTCATTCGGATCCAAAAGAAGTTCAGAAATGTGTTCTTGTAATTTTGTTTCAGCATCCGTTAATTCTCCGTTAACTTGTAACGATAAATCAAGATCAGAAGCTCCGTTAAAAGGTATAGGTTGGTTTTTATCCTTTATGAAATATGGTCTCAAATGGTTAACGTGAGCACGATAAATTTTCAACGGATCCAAGAAATGAACTACTCTTACGATGACATCGTTAACGAACTCCATTATTCTGAATGGACCCGCCCAACATTTCTGAAGCTTAACGGAGATCTGCCTTTTAGGAACCCATATTTTTTAATAATATGTAATCATCCACAATATATTTATAGGGCCTTGCCGTTTTATTATAAAAATTTTGAGACTTGATAACAGATTTCCAGTTGTGCATTCGTGCTACCTCGAACGCAGCCTGAAGTCTATTCTCTAGACGCACCACGTAATCATCACTGTCGTAACAGATTTTAGGTGGCTCAAAAGCCAATGATGCTGGTAAGCGATATTCACAGCCAAAATGCAAAAAAATGTGGACTAACCAATGTAGCCGCTGAAGGCGTACAATTTTTAACAATAGTTACCATTTCTAAATAACGATACCAATCGTTGGGAGAATGAGCAAAATGGTTTCGATTTGTTTGTTGCAATTTTCGACAAGTTCACCTACCCATGAAACGTTAGGTGTGAAGTTAATTTGTTTAATTTGCAACAAATTAGTCAGCTTAGCCATAATTGTATTGTTTAGCTCGCTTCCATTGTCCGATCGGATTTGGACGTGACTGCCAAATTTAGCAATTAGCCTCACAAATACTTTCTACTGTTTTCGCCTTTTTATCGGGAATGCCCACTGCAATAGTGTAGCGAGGGAAATCATCCACCATACTCAGAATATAGTTAGCCCCATGGTTACTGGTGTGCAAAGGCCCAATGAGATCCAAAGACCAAGACAAACCTGGCTTTTGCAAGGGGGTATAGGCTCTGAGTTCAGCCTTATGGGGTCTGTTCGGTCTAGCATATGCTTGGCAGACCTGACACGATTTCACGTAGTCAGCAACATTCTCAGTCATTTTAGACCAGAAACAGTGTAACTGTATTAAATCCAAAGTTTTCTTTCGGCCCCGATGTCCGGCCGCTGTTGATGAATGATAATCCCTAATACAGAAATTTACTAGAGATTTAGGAATACACATCTGTGCTAGATTTTCAATTCTGCCCTGTTCAGGATCAGCGAGCCGGATCCTATGCAGGATCTCGTCGTAATCTTTGAAAAAGATGTTGCATTTGTTTGAGGGATCCAAGAGTTCTTCTGATGACTGATCTTTAAGACGTTTAATTATTTCGCCAAAATAGGGATCCTTGCGCTGTTCAGAAGCTAGATGTGCTCGAGTCCAGTCTGGGTACTGGCTGCCAAGAACAGCCACTGGAATCTCGACCCTAGACAGTGCATCCGCAACTGCCAGTAATCTACCAGGTCTATCACGCAAGCAGAAGTCGTACTCCCTTATTTGCAGCAAAATTCTCTCTAGTTTAGGAGACAAAGAGGACGAGTTGTATAAAAAAATTATAGCCATATGGTCCGTGGTTAAAAAAAAACGTTTTACCTAATAAATATATTCTAAAAGATTCGATCCCATTCACGATGGCTAAAATCTTCCTGGTAGTCATCGTCTGCTTTCGCTCACTAGGTGTGAGTGTTCAGGAAGTGTAGGCTAAGGAATATTCAATGCCTCCGTGCATTTAGACAGGCAGCCACTTACCGCAAAATCCGATGCGTCAGTTTCGAGAAAAAATGGCTGCGTAAAATCTGGATGCTTTAACGTAGCAGCATTGAGCATCCCTTTCTTTAGTTCCCTAAAAGCATTTTCCTCTGTCTCTCCCCAAACAAACTTGCAATTTTTTCTCGTCAGCCTTGTTAATACAGAGGCATGGGTGGCGAACCCCGCCACATGACGCCTGTAATAATTGCATAGCCCAACCCATTGGTGTACTTGCTTAGGATTTTTAGGTGCAGGGTATAACTCCATAGCCCTAAGTTTGTCCTTGTCTGGATGTATTCCGTGTTCGTCCAGTACAAATCCCAAGAATATCATAGATTTGCAGCCAAATAAACATTTTTCGGAACTTAGCTTCATGCCACTTTTAGCAACAAGACCCAGAGCCCTGTCTACGTGTCTGATATGAGTTCTGAAATCTGGGGAATTGAGGAGACAATCGTCTAAATAGCAGGCACAATAGGTACCTAAAATCTCAGCGAAAATCTGCTGAGCACAAAACTGGAAGTGCGCTGGAGCCGTTTTTAATCCCATCGGCAAACGCTGAAAAATCCAGCTTTTCCTGGAAGAATTGAAGCTTACTTTGTGCTTATCAGCTTCATCAAGCTTGAGCTGGTAAAATCCAAACTTAAAATCCAGTTTGCTGAAGTATTTAGAACCGCTGAGATGCGCCATGCTCTCCGTCACGGTAGGTATCGGCACGCTTATGCTTTCAACCACCGAGTTCAAACCGCGTATGTCGCGATTCTTAGGTTAGTTATTTGCCCAAATAAAGTTTCCAACATTTTAGCCATAATCGCGAGTGCATTAGTTAAGTTACGATAATTTAGTTCACAGCAATTTGCTTAAGAGTTACGATAGTTACGATAGTTTTATGGTTACGATAGTTTTAGACCTTTGTGACTATAATTTAACAAGTACGCGGTTTGTTCATCATAAATTATTAAATAAGAAAGAAATTGGCTTACCGTCCAAAATCGAGAAGGTATCCAGAAAGTATCCGACTGGAATGTCGGAACACGCGTAAGAGATACATTGTTGTAGGAGCGGCCTAGGATGCTAGACTAGATTCAGTAGGGTCGATCCACATAGGAGTTGGCCTTTATTCAGGAAGTTTTGTATCTCGATGGACGTTAACCATGTAGTTAGTTAGTTAAATTCCCCTCGTTAGGGGTGATAATGATGTATTAAGTCTACTAGTTATAAAGTTATTGATTACTCGTGCTGCATGAGCTCGAGAATGTGCATATGTAGTATTGTTGAATTTTGTAATGCTAAATTGAAGAAGAAATAAACTTCACTTCATCGGCTGGGTTCAAACCAGCAACATCTCCTCAATTTTGCCTCCTGCTTCCCTTCTTGGCCAGGGACACTTTT
>JAHWFP010125460.1:0-30792 GCA_023313725.1 Lithobius niger | reverse complement strand
AGTTGTCTGTACGTATTTGCCCTATTTCCTCGGCTACCCTCTCAGAGTACGGTGAACTCATCGGAGGATCGATCTTCAAAGCTTCCGGAGCCAGTGGGTAGTCATTGTGTGCGTCATACAGCTCGGATGGGTAGTCAACGTCCACCTTCAAGATGCAACCATATTCCCCCTCATCTGGAACCGAGAAGACGTCGAAGGCTCGAGTCTCTCGTTTGGTGAACCATCTAAAGTTTCCATATGGCAACTTCTGTATCATGGCCCACCTGTAGAGGTTGTTGGCGTCTAATAGATGATGTGGGATATGGGAAGCTCGGGTTTGAAAATATCGGGGAAATAGCGGTTATTCGCAGCGCCGTAGCACCGAGCGATTTAGGGAAGTCCCCGCGGATTCTGGAAGTGTTGAAATTGTGTTTATTAACGTGGGTGAATAATTCGAATTTGGCTTTAGTCTGTATAAGTGCTGCGGCCCACCTGAAACCGGGGGTGGATAGGTAGTAGCAGGGGTCGAGATGAAAAGTTTGAAGACAGAGGGAACGAAAGTTCTTGAAAACTTTGGCGAGGAGGTAGATATTTGTGAATTGGTATACAGCGTGGTAGGAGGCAGATACCTTGATGGTCAGTATGTTCCAGGGGGTCTGAGCATGCTGGTATTCCTCCTCCTTGATGCTTTTCTCTATGACTTTGGAGTAAAAAGCTTCCTTTGGAGGCAGCTCTGTTTTCTCGAAGACTTCCGTTTCAGTGACATGCTCATAGGGGTAGTGGCGATTCTGGGTTAGTTGGTTCATTAAGGTGTTGCTGTTAATGTCGGGGTTAAATGCGGTGAAATGATTGCGAAGGGAAGAATGCTCTAGACCGGCTCTCAGGATTGGAAAGCACTTCTGCACTTTTTAAGTTGTCGACTAGCGTTGTCAGAGATGAGGCCAAGAAGTTCAGGCTGTCGATGAACCTTAGAGTAATGGTCAGATTCTTCTTGGGTGCATTGGGGAGAGGATAGGAGGTTTTCAAGTTCACCGACATGCTCTGGAATCGCTCCGCATTCCTGGAGATTAAGTCGACGCCTCCCGTAAACTTCTCAGCTGCCGACACCAATCGATGCATATCGTAGCTCTCCAAATTGTGGAAGACTACCGGGATGACGCTTGTTTGCCTTGCCGACAAGTTACACTTGTTGTGTGCAGCACCGCGGTACTTGCTGGGAGGGAAATGGTCGTGGTCGCAAACCTTCATTTCTTCTCGGTCCTTCTTCTCTGTTGCATGCAACCTCGGGTGAAAACCTTGTCTGCAGTAGTGGCAGTTCTGGGCCAGCAGGAAATGGGCCTCTTCCTCTTCAGTGAGGGCAAGAACCCCAGGATTGGTAATGATGGTGGCGTATTTCATAGCCTCTTCTTCGACGGATTTCATGAAGTACTCCACCGCATCGAGTCCAAAGTGGAATTTCGAGTTAACAATTTCCCTTCGGACTTAATGACAACGTGCCCTAACTACAGGGCACATGTTTGTGGATGGTAGTCGTAGAACTGGTGGATGGAACGGGAAGAGGACCCAACACAGGTTGTAGTATGCACTCGAAGTCGGCATAGATGGACCCAGGAATGCTTATTCTGTCGACTAAAGTGTTTAGACTCTTGGACGTTGTCGCATAGTCTTGGAAATTTCAACCGCTGGCTTTGGTTCTGGGCGAAACACTCTGTGTGATGTTTACAAAGTGTAAGTTCTCTCGTGAAACCAGAGTAGCAGTTGACACAGTAGAATTTCTTGTTCGTACCGACACGCGCTCGCTTGAAAAACTTGTCAAAGTCCATTATGGCGGCGTAGTGGAATCTGAGGCAGCCATCATCGTTGTCCTCGGCTAGAAATAGCAAGTCGATCACATGTCGACCGACTTGCAACTCGAATAGGGTGAAGATCGAAATCCGTCGTGAAGGCGATTACGTTTATAGCCAGGCCGCTGTTTTTGGCCTCGAACTTGTTTATCTGGCTCAACCCCACCGGGTATCGTAACACATAGTGGTCGATGGTGTTCATGTACTGAGTGTAATGAAGGGGGTTCTACGACAAATCTGCGATGAATCGGCGCAAACACAGGGTGAAAGAAGCACATGTTGTCGTCCTAATTCTCCACGTTGGTGACAAACTGATGCTTTCGATGCAGTTATTTGGGAAGAGGACTGTAGGAGTAGGCTCTAAACGGATCATAATTTCCTGCCTTAATCTGAAGACCCGTCACGGTATCGATGACCCAACCGCTACCCTTCCCCGTGAAAGCGTCATTGGTGTGATGGATCTTCTCGTAGGCTTCTTCCACCAAATGAGAGACGTCGTGAGTGCCAGGAGCTTTGGTGTAGAGGCTCCAGAATCCGTTGTTGAGAATTTGACCTGCTCTGGAAAACCTTACCGTCAAACAGAGTTGAAATTTGCTGGAAATGAGACTGGTCAGGCAGGTGAAAAGAAGTCGGGCAATGGCGGGTTTCAAGCAGGCCATGAGGCTTAGGAGATCGTGGAGGAGGGAAACGAGGCCATCGTCCCTCTCGAAGTCCTTCTCGTAGCAACAGAAGCTACCCTCGAAGGCATCTTTGCAAACTGGCAGCTCCACAGTACAGTCCTCGCATCCCTTCTCTTCATAGATGGAATGGTGCAGGATGCAACGGAATTCATCTGCTCTGTTGACAACATCCGGGAAGATAGTCGATGAGACCTTATTGGGAGGAGAACTCTTTACCACAAAATGCGCAGGGAAATGTTGTTTTTGCAGACATTTTCTCATCTCGAGACAATGATTGAAAACTAAATGTCAACTCTTTGTACTGTATAAGAAAGAAACGTACACTCTGTTTACAACATTATCCCAGCAAGTCAAGGTTATCCATCCAGCTGTTAAATTTAGCGTCGTATCCCCTAACCAGATAACTGGTCTTTTCCCCTGCCTTCTGCGTCTTTAACACCTTCTCCACCAGATCCGGCATGCTCGTCTTTCACGGCTCCTGCTCGTAAAACCCACCCTCGATGCCCTCCCCACCGTAAACCCTTAAGGTGTACGTGAGAGGACTCGTCTTCCGCACTTTGTTTACAGCGTAAACTTTGTTCATCCAGTACTGCAGGTAATCCTTATCGAACGTGCCTTTGATGCATTATATTCTCACCTCGTCCCCATCTTTAAACTTGGGTTTTGCCGCCGAGCGATTCGTCACTAGAATGGTTGGTGGAACGCTAATGCCCAATTACGCAACCATGTCTTTCGATCCAGCTCTGGTCGTCCTGTGCACAAATCCATTGTACTTACATAGAAGGGGTGTAATCAGGTCGAGCCACTCATAGCTACCCCTACGCGTGAACTCGCTCCACATAGCCGTCTTCTGGGTCTAGTTGAAGCATTTGACCACGCTTGCTTTGGTCCCTAAAAAGGAGTGTAAGTGGTTGCTACCACATTGTTTTGTCAAGGCGGCGAACCAGGATTTGACGAATTCTGTACCTTCGTCCAACTTCAAGTGTCTGGGCCTGGTCGAAACTCTCATATCTCGAAGGCAGTCGTAACGTCACCCATAATCTTGGATTTGACGCGTTCTGCCTGGGCAAACTTACTATAAATGTCTATCTGAGTGAGCAGGTACTTGTACCTCTTGTTAACGTCGGCGTACGGGATAATTTCAACGAGATCGATTTGCCACAAGTCAAGGGTCTTTGTTCTATATCTTGGGTATCGGCGTCTAGCCGGTTTGTGTAGCTCGTTGATTAACGTATCCATTTCGTTCCTTTATTTATTTATTTATTGATGCCCCATCCCCAGCTTACCCTTAACCTTCATCACACTGGCAACACCCACCCAACACCCCGATGTTTGACAGCAGTATATTCCAAGCAGTGGAAGCCAGCTCTTCATCAGCTTGGTGATGGTCTTCCAGAGCAGAGCTGGTGGCGTAGGCTACGTCGTGTCGTTTACAAGCTTTGTCTAAAGCGTTTATGCCGACGTCTTCCCTAGCCAGTCTCTTGCCGAGTTTCGTACCGGGTCCACAGTACCTGTATCCGGGAATGTGGCGTTCTACTGGTAGTTTATTGATGAACGTGTTAAACAGACCCGTACCTTTCTTGTCACGCTTCCAATCCTTCTGGAACTGGGCTTTATTGGTTCGCAGACCGCGCCTTTGCCTTCAGGTGGTTTTTCGAAGTTTTTACGAGGTTGGAGTCGACGGTGTCAGTGTCACGTGTACACTTAAAGCAGTATATAATTTAATAATGCGATTCAACCCTTTATTAAACTAAATAAATACCTAAATAATGAAACATCAATTATGACGACCTCGGCGAAACTGTTGGAAGATCAAGACACCTCGGAGTAAACTTAGATTTCCCGATTCACTGCGAGGTGTCGTCTGTGGTCCAGCCGGGTGGGGAAGATGATTCTGGTCCTCAACCTCCTCTGTAATGAGGGCTGGTTCGAATACGACAGACTCTGCGTTTGTTCCAAGATCCTGTTTGAGACTAAATACGAGCTGGTGAGGTGGGCCTTCAATTATACCTGTCCGGAAGTCACGGTGTTCTGCTCGAATAACGAGGAGGTACTGCTACCCGAGTACCTTCTAGACCCCAGCAAGAAGACTGTATTCCTCTTCGATGACTGCATGATAGAGAAGCAGTACAGGATGGAGGGGTACTTGACCTACAGTCGTCACGTCAATGTGGACGTCTTACCTGTGCCAAACCTACAGCAGAATACCAAAGCAGGTGGTTCGTGATTTTCTTTAGGCAAGACAATGCCTATCTGAAACACGCACCCAACAACCATGTCGAGTATGACATGAGGTTCGAGGAGTTTAAACGAAGCTGTGGAGAGTGTAGGAATTCTGACCCGCACGGATTTATAACCATCGACAAGACCAAACCCTTCAGAGAAAGGAGGTATAGACGTTTGATGGCTTGAGTTTATTACCAAGTTAAAACGGGTTTGTTTTGACCCGATTTGAACATCGATGTTGACAAGAATGTGTGTTTGGGTTACCTGGACGTGAGTGTTTGGGTTGATGTGGACGTCAACTTTGACGAGAATGTGTGTTCGAGTTGACATGGACGCGAGTGTTTGGGAGCTTGGGATCAAGTTGATGTGGACGAGAAAACGAAAATTAAACATTTATTCTTTAGTACAGTCATGGCAACTCAGCAACGCTCAGACCTGCTCTCCAAACAGTGCAAGGCTTTAAAACAGCAAAAATCTCGCAATACAAAACTCGAAAGAGCCACCGAGTCGGAGCACCTGACAAATACCTTCAAACCAATCGCGGTCCCCTCTGAGAGCAGACCAAACTCTGAGTGATAAACAGCAAGGACTGCTGCTCAACGTCTACGTCAGATCAAGGAGTTGCTGGCTATCGAAGCCGCTCAACAAAAACAGCACGTACAACACGGCCAAAGACTTCGTAACATCAGAGGGCATTGGAAGCCGCAACTAGGCCCAACTACAATAGGGAAGAAGAAGATGGAGATACGGAAGACTCCTAATCCGAGTTGCCTTTTAACAATGGGTGAATGAGACAGCTGTCTAGCTCCATGGGAACGCTCACCTCTGGCTCGCTCAAACAAACAGAAATCATGACACCGAGAACTTGATCGAGATACTAGGAAGACGAAACTTACCTGGTGCCTGGTGCAACTAGAGCCATTAGCTACCGAGTACCTGAGCATGTGCACCATTAGAGAGACCTCACCGACCCTGCTTTCGGTATAAGGTACTATCCAAAACTAAAAGGTACAAGATAGCTTCCTCGGACATAGATTTCGAAGGCATCGACATGGTAGTGGGATGAAAAAAGTATGAGCTGTGGCAGTTGATCATGCTTAAGAAACCTCGTAAACTGACCGACGATCACCTGAGTCTGTTGGATTATCATGATATTCTTAGGAGAAGCAGTCTACAGAGACCATGATCCTGTGTCTGAAATCGAGCACTGGTTACAAGTACGCGACCTTCATTAAACCGGTATTTGGCAAGAAGGGGCTCCAGCAGCAGCAACCGACTCGACTAGGGGAAGGACATGTAACATACATTAGGTCCGTTAAGTGGCAGCAACAACAGCCGACTCGACAAGGGGAAGGATACAGGTTTTACAAAGACCCAAACGATCTGTGCGAAAGACTGAAATTGATCAGGGCTTCGAGAGCAGCTGGGAACACCTCGCTCGACCAAGAAGTAGTGCATATTTATGCGGCGTTGAAAGTTAATGATCTTTCATCGGATGATGAGCATGGTAAGTTGATCGAAGAGTTTGGGAAATGTTAGAAAAACAAGTAAAAATTAACTAATAACGGACTAAAGAGGAATTTTATTAATAAATGTTTAAGATCAGTCAATACACTTTTGTTTCGTGTGACATAAGGAGAACAATGCCTTCCTTGTCCATAGTTCTTTCCTCAAAACCACGGATTTCACCACCAAGTTTTTGACACTTCGATTACTTCCGGCTGACAAGGAGGGATGGGAGATCGCCCTGGTCAACTTGGAAATGTGCAACTCAATTCGGAACGTGAAAGCTATAGAATCAGACACGTTTAAATACAGCTACAACAACGGTAGGGAATGGATGTGACTCGTCATTCTGGAAGGTTCCTATGAATTAGAAGCAATAGAAAAAGACGTCTACGGGGAACTAAAGAAGCGTCAGCATTGGGATGTCCCGAACGACATCTCGTATTGTATCATCAGCAACCCCAATACACTGAAATCCGAGCCACATATAACAGACAAACGCGACAAGGTAGATATCTCCACTTCCGATCAAACAACCACGAGTAACGTAATCGGATTCGATCCCGAAGTGTACGTACAAGGTACTAATGTCGCCAAGAACATGGCCAATATTCTCTATGTCAATTCCATACTGGTACACCGCGATCTGGTGGGCAATTCCTAAATGAACCGGTCGAGACTGCCGACCCTATACTCATTCTTTCCTAATTGCGCACATGGGTACAAGATAGGGCAATCACCCCACAACTTGATGTATTTGCCGTAACCAGCATCGCCATTCACTCGATTAGTATATGGCTAACCGACCAGGATGATCGTCCGCTTAATTTGAGGGGTGAGACTGTGACTACGAGACTGCACTTGCGGAAAGGTAGAGAATACCGCAAAACAAACAGTTTTTTTTACATAATAAAAGGATATAAATTAGTATCGATTAAATGTTGGACTTCAAGACCAACAAATCTTCTACCAAATAACAACCACCATCTATCGAATCCCAAGCTAAACATCGACAAGTCCTGACTCCATCAAATGTAGCCTTTCTAGATAGCCTCATCTCTAACCCAAAATGGAGACCGTAGAAGGACACCTAAATATTTAGGAGCCCTTTACCCTGAATGAGTCTGTGGTAGAGTATAATTACCACGACTGCAATCCGATAGTGGGAACGAACTTGAACAATGTGAACTCAGAATTTAGAATAGTCATTCAGAACCAGGATTTCTTCATCCATCCTCACCAGAGTTATCTGTATGTGAAGGGTTCCCTGGTAACGGTGGAAGATGGATCAGCTTATGCAGCCACCGACAAGATAGTGCTCGTAAATAACGCAATAGACTACCTTTTTTTGAGCATCAAGTATCAGATAGGAGACAAGACCGTGGACGAGATCAATCACACGGGATTTGGCAGCATCATGGCTCCTACACCCCTCAAGACCAGGCCCACGTAGAGAATAGGGGATGGTTTCTAGACCGCGGTAATGCCGATACAGACGATGACTGAACGAACGCCATCTTTAAACACAAGAGAGACATGCTTCTAAACACCCACACCCTGAAAGGTTCTTTCGCTTATACCATCCCCTCACCCTCTTCCTGGAATTTTTTGAAGATTACACCAAAGTGTTTTACGGTATTCAGCAGACGTTGATTTTGATGCGGACTGGAGACACGAGTACCATCTGGAGACACCGAGTAGCCCTGGAAAAGATCTTTCTGGAGCTAGTCTCCTGGCGCCTTCCCCCACGTAATCCCTTCAGATGCGCAGAAAAATAGGTTGTACTGGCTAGTTGAAGCTGGAATCACGGCACACATGGCTTTCAGACACTGGTACTCGGAACGTCTTGATTTACCCATTACAACTAGCAGTACATGGAGATTGATCATGACGAGTTCTATCGAGAAGCCCGTAATACGTAATAATTGGATTTCATACTGGGAGGGAAATGGACCAGAAAAAAATCCGGCCATCTTTGATCATTGCAGCCTAACGGATGCTCACCTGACGTTGAACTCGGAGCGATATCCGTTTCCAGACATGAATGCAGATTTTGCCAGTGGAAACATCTCGAATATACAATAAGATTTACTCCAACCTTAAGAAACAGTATTACGGCGAGCCATTAACGGGTCCGGCTTTTGACGTGTTGACATATGGTAAGAATTTCTCACTAATTGCTATAGATTGCTCAAAACAGAGCAAGACTTAAATCGAGTGTGATCGACGTGTCTTTGAGATTTAAATTCGGAGCTCAAGTACTGTCCAACACTAGATGCTACGCTTTGGTTATCAGTGACTGGCTTATGACCCTGAAGATGGATAGAAGCAAAGTCGAAGTTGTGACATGAGGGAATAAAATAAAAAAGATGAATAAATAAATAGAGCAAAACGTTAATGAACTTAAACCTCTCCAGATACACTAAAACATTGAGGATCCGTACATTCAGAGGAGTTTATTCGACAGACCTGGTACTTACATGCCCCAGAACATCTGAATGCGCAATAATGAACTTGCAGGACTTAAGAGACGGAGGTGGAATGCATTGGAACGCGTATTACATAAGCGGAGGTTCGTGCGCCTTCTACTTCTATTCGTTTAGTTTAAAACCACCGATAGAGCTCGCAGCATACCTCGTAAACAGGAAAATCATCTGGAACCCGAGGAGAAAACAAGCGGCCAACGAGATATTATGCAGATAATATTGCTTAGCTGTACTGTACTACTTTAATAAAGGCTATAATAATTTATTCGAAGTGATGGAGCGGCTCAATACTCGATGATAAGAGGGGAAGTCAGCAGCAGTGAAGAAAAATGAACTTGGTGGCAGCCTTGTGATGGAGTGAAAAAATTAAATTTTTGGCAGCCAGGGTGTGGGGTATAATGCTCAATCGACCCGTTCTCTCCACAAACACCCGTACATACACTTTTTATTTCCCCACCGACAACAGCGACAGCTGAGAGTGGCTCGCTGCTGGCTTCCAAAACCTGGAAAGATCACCAAGGCGATATTAGTTTCCGCAGGAGAAGATGACTCCTTTTTCGTAGATGCATCCCCGGAAGGCGTCCCGAAGAACCGCATGATTGGAAAGGGTGAAGGGGGAAGCGCGTCGTCCGACCCTTCACCCCACTGATTGTCGTGCAAGCCGGGTAGAGGATCGATGTTAATACGAACACCCCGTGCGTCATGCACTTTGTGAGGATAACACAATCTCCCATGTACTTCATGTCCACACCCTTGAGAAACGTTTAGTTATGTGTTCCTGCCTCCTAAAACCTGTCCAAAAACCAACATGGTGGCCATTTAAAAAAAAAATGGACACCAAACAATTAAAAATTTAAAATTGTACTAATGTATGTAAGGTTTTAAGATATGTCGAACTAAAAAAAAAATTCTAAATAATCGTCAGGACTCTGCACGATGAGATATCTAAAATGGCCACCAAAATGGTAGCAAAATTCTAAATTTTTTCATAATTTTGAAATGTACTAATTGAGGAGAGGCAGAATTGAATTATTCCTCAAATACGTGAGTTCATTTGCAGTGACTTGTAAAGTAGCAAACACGAGGTCAAATCCATAGTGTAGTGTGTTACTTATTAAGAGCTAAGCAGCAGCTGTTTCTCTCTGCTGTAGCACTGCATTTTTTTTTAATTCACCGTAAGTGACACTTTTAAAATGATGCGGTATTAGTAGTTATGATTAAGATAAATGGGTGTATTTCGGCTCAGCTATCAGATGAAGTTGTATTTTTCAATACGAGATATTAAAACGATTTATTGTAATTACGAGTTAAGCTACGGCAGTTTATCTACTTTGTACTGTTGTGCATTTTGAGTCTATATACCAAAAGTTACATCATTAAAGTGCTGCAATAGCCGTTCTAATTAAGGTAAATAGATGTAATTAGGCTTAGATTAAAGATGGAGAAGCATATTTTGGAACAAGGTTAATTAAAACGATTTATTGTGATTCGGAGTTTAGCAATGGAAGTTTATCTATGCTGTAGCACTGTGCTTTTTGCATCTATTTACCACAAGTTATATCTTTAAACTGCTGCTATAGCCATTATAATTAAGATTAATTGATGCAATTAGGCTTACATGAAAGAACGAGATGTATCAATTCCAACAAGGGCAATTACAATGATTTATTGTAATTAGGAGACAAGCTACTGCAGTTTATCTATGTTGTAGCAATGTGCTTTTTACGTCTACCACAAGTTACATCTTTAAACTGCTGCAGTAGCCATTACAATTGAGATACATTTATATAATTAGATGAAAGATGATTAGAAGTAAGCATGGATCTACAGCGCATACAAACACTTGTGAATTATCTCCTAATTGCAATAAACCGTTCTAATTACCCATATTAGAAATATACAACTCCGTCTTTAATCTAAGCCTAATTACATCCATTTGTCTTAGAAGGACTACTGCATCCATTAGAAGGACTACTACATCCATTAGAAGAAGGACTACTACATCCATTAGTAGAAGGACTACTACATCCATTAGAAGGACTACTGCAGCAGTTTAAAGATGTAACATGCAGTAAATTGAAGTAAAATGTAGCCCACTACAGTGTAGATAAACTGCCGTAGCTAAGCTTCTAATTACAATAAATCGTTTTAATTACCCTTGTTCCAAAATACACTTCTCCATTTTTCATCTAAGCCTACTTGCACCTATTTATCCTAATTAGAACGGCTACTGCAGCACTTTAACGATGTAACTTGTGGTAAATAGACGCAAAAAGCACAGCAATACAGTGGATATAAACTGCCGTAGCTTAACTCTTAATTACAATAAATCGTTTAAATACCTTTGTTCCAAAATATACTTCTCCATCTTTCATCTTAGCCTACTTACATCTATTTATCTTAAATAGAACGGCTACTGCAGCAGTTTAAATATGTAACCTGTGGTAAATAGACACAAAATACACATCACTACAACGTAGATAAACTACTGTAGCTTAGCTCCTAAATCAATGAATCATTCCACTTATCCAAATTGGAAAATACATCGCCACCTGATATGTAAGTCTTAATACATTTATCTTAAGTAGAACTGCTATCGTATCAGTTTGAAAATGTAATTTGTGGTGAAGTGAAGAAATATGCAGTGCTACAACATACATAAACAGACACAACTTAGCTCCTAATTACGAACACACTAAACTCCCTCTTTCCAGTGAAAAATGCTTGCACTTTCACGTCGGGAGGGGCTCCACTGACAATAATTATAGTATTGGAAACACAAATCTCCATACAGTATCTTCCATTAAGGATCTAGGTGTCTGGTTCCGGTCAGACTTAAAATCTTCAACACATTGTAATTACATCACGATGTTGCCTAATCGCAGGTCCGCTCTTGTTCAACGATGCTTTACTTCTGGCAACTTATGTACTAAACTCTGGGCTTTTAAGGTGTATGTGCGCCCTATCCTCGAATATGCGAGTCAAGTTTGGGCACCGACTTTACTTAAGGATATTGACCATCTCGAATCTGTCCAGCAGCGCTTCACAAAATCTCTACCAGGTATGAGAAATTTTTCGTATGATCAGCGGCTGAAAATTCTACAGTTGGATTCTTTAGAACTCCGCAGACTAAAGGCAGACCTTGTTCTGACGTACAAAATTGTCCATAATCTTCTCCCAATAGTCATACCTTTTTCTGAGGTTAGTAATGTGACAATCACTAGAGGTCACGGATGTAAGCTAGTAACCCCAAAATTCAAAGTAAACTGTAGGAAATCATTTTTTTGTGTTCGAATTGGTTCCTGTTTGGAACACACTGAGCGACGACATTGTTTCCGCCCTGTCGGGAAATATTTTCAAGAGGCGTTTAAACGTGTGTTGCCTGAAACGACACCAGCTATTGCGTCCCAATTTTTGTCCATAAGTAGGAATGATCTGTATTTTTTGTTTTTATTATTATTATTTTATTTTATTTATTTATTTTTTTTGATGAAAGACAATTTTGTCTTGAATTGGTAAATGTGTAATTTGATATTTGTACTTTTCCTAAATAACACACGGGCGGTAACTTACCAGTTTAATTTTGTGTAAGTTTTTTTAAAAAACTGCCTTTGAGGTCGGCCACCTCCATTCTCCTTTATTCCATATTTCTTTCTTTCTAATCCACTTTTCTTCCCTCAAGAAATCATGAATATTTTTTATAAATTTGACGTGCATTTACTGATGCGAATTTGCTAATGTTTTTTTTTTTTTTTTCAAGAATAGCGTGCTGTTAGTGGTCCACCCCGACTCTAGCATGTCTACTTTGCTCTTTTAAAAGGAGCAAAGAAAGTCATTTTATTATTTTTATATGACAAATCCCTACGTGGATGCATTAGTTTTAAATATTTTGTAATGTTCTCACCTTTTTGTCATATAGGTCCTATGTATCGTTGTTTTTGGTCCATTTTTCCACCATTTCCCATGTCCTGCACGTTTGGCGATGCCATCGGGGACCTTAGAGTCCCTGGCAGGTCTAACCAAGGTGGTAAGGCATTCGTGCCCCCTGCCCACGTCCATCAATACCATTCCCCGACCATATTTTTTTTAAAATATATTGTATACAACTATTAAAATAATTTTAATCACGGCTGGCTGTTAGCGACCTCTCACCGGTCCTTGCCATACCCGTTGCTGTCGCAACAAATTACTTATTATTGTTATTAACTACACTACGGATTTGACCTGGTGTTTCCTAGTTACTAGTCATTGCAAACGAACTCACGTTTTTGAAGAATAATTCAAATCTACCACTGCTCAAGAATTATATTTTTAAATTATGAAAAAAACTTTAATTTTGCCACCATTTGGCTGCCATTTTTCATATCGCATGGTGCGGAGTCCTGGCAATTATTTAAAGCATTTTTTTGTTGAGTTCAGCAGACCTTAAAACCTAGTAGTCGATAGCAAACTTACACACATTAGTACCTATTTGAATTTTTGTATTGTACAGTGGCCATTTTAAAAACAAAAACGGCCGCCATGTTGGTTTTTGGACAGGTTTCAGGTGGTACCCCTTCCTAAACGTTGATAAAAGGTGTGGACATGAATTACACCAGAGATGGTGTTATCCTCACAAATTGTAGTATTTTTTTGTTTACCCATAGGACTACATGTTAATCTATGGGAATCGAAACTCCAAGATCACCTGTCTTCACCCCCCCCCCCCCAACGTACTACTTTCCTTTAGCAATGAGACAAATGTGGTTAAATATTTGCATAAAAATTGCATAAAAATGTTAAAATTTAAATATCCACCATATGTTAAAATTTAAAGTTGTGATCGCAGGAATATGATAACAGGAAGATGGAGGAGGAGGGGGTTGGTGTGCCAAAGCCAAAATGACGTCAAAATTCAAAAAGTAAAGTAGATGCCAAGAAGCCAGCTCGTCCGGGCGCAAAATTTACCTTGAGTCTTCCCGACTTCAACAACCTTGTCAACACTTATCAAGACCTATCGAGACGAGACGAAAGTGTAGCTTGATGGGACGGGTAAAGCTGACATGAGGTTGAAAGGTCGAGATGAAACCAAGATTAGGTAAAATCTCGTCTCGTTTTGTTTCGACTGTATACCTGGTTGCGTAGATTTGTAGCTTCAGCAAGAATTCTCATATTATTAACATTATGTCCTTTTTTCTATCCACAGAAGGTGCTGAATCGTTGGTCGTTTTGTTTAGCTGGTCGTTGGTAGCTTTTTTTAAAACTGTTTTTAACGTTCACGATTTTGTTATGTTATAGGTTTTGTGGTGGTTTTAACGTTAGGTACGGTGGGCTCTACCCTCAAGTATATTCCTAGAGCAACGTTGTCTGCTATGACTATTGCTGCGACAATTTTCATGATACGATACGACATTATACCACATCTTTGGCGGACGAAAAGTAAGCATTCACATATGGACCATCATAGAACGTCATCCGACATTTCGTATGGAAATTTCAGTCTCACCTTTGTAACGCTCAGCAAAAGCTACACATGTCAACGATTGTACTATAGAATTAGTCCTACCATAAGCTTATAAATGTAACAATTTCGCTGGGTGACTTCATGTTCGTAATCAATTTCTTGTCACAAGGCCATCTGAGAGAGAAGCTGTGGACTGGATGCTTCATCTCCAGGCCAGTTCATTCATCATCACCAGGAACTTATTTTGCCAAATCTATGTTAAGAAGCGTTAACTTCCCACTCCGTGCCAGGACTAGAGTAGCTTCAAGGTCATTTCAACGTTGCTGCTTGCCGAAAGTTTGCTTGGACCAAGCACAGGACGAGTTATATATTTTTTAATAATAAACAAAAAACGGAACGTTAAATGTTAAGAGTAAGGGTCTAAAAGTCAAAACCTAGAAGGAACACGGATAAGCTTTGACAGTCAGGGTCTAGGTGTAAAATTTTGTCAGTAAGAGGCTGGTCAGCATTAGACCCTTACTACCCGGTGGCTAGCTTAGTTCTAGTCTATTAGGACAGAACGTGTGTATGAACGGTTGTAACAGGTTTTCTTTGTTTTTAGAATATAGTTGAGGAACTTTGTCTTTTGATGCTTTAGAATTTTCGTACATTATGGTAGAGGATAACCAATAATGCTCTCTGCTGCGAATATGCTGCATTGTTACTAAATTGAAAAAATAATTTCAACCTAAAGCAAAGCAGGAAACGCATACTCCACTAACACTGGACTTGCTTAATGCCTTAACAAGCCAATTTTTTTAATCCAATTTGTAAATTTAATTCTAGCCTACTCGGACGGCAAGTGTGTATTACGGATTTATCAGGTTTTTGTGCTTGCAATATCTTTAAAGAAGTTTCTTTAAAGCTACCTTTATACTAATTTCATATATTTTAAGGTAATTGTTGACAACCAATAATCCTCTCTACTGTGTATGTTCTGTCATGTTACCAAACCGAAAAATAAACTTTTCAACATAAAGCAAAGCAGGAAATGTACACCATACTACCACTGGATCACACGAGTCTTCATAGGAGGATTTACAATTTTTCGTCAAAATGTATTTACTTCTTTCCTATTCTTAAGGACGAAAGCTGGGTAGTAAGGGTCTAATGCTTACCAGCCTCTTACTGACAAAATTTTACACCTAGACCCTGACTGTCAAAGCTTGTCCGTGTTCCTTCTAGGTTTTGACTTTTAGACCCTTACTCTTAACATTTAACGTTCCGTTTTTTGTTTATTAATACCTGTTACTTTTAGAATTGTATCTAAACTATAAAACAGTGCAGTTGACGGTAGGCTACTACTGCCTGCACCGAGAAAAATGCACTATACACCCATTTTTGAGATTGAGTACAACTTCCTTTTTAATTTTGCTTTCACGTTTTTAATTTTTTTCTTTGACGGAAATCAAGCAATAATAAGCATAATTTCAAAATGGCTGACTCATTACAAGATGGCGTGGATTACAGATTGACGATGGCACATTCATTGTTGCAACTGTTAACAGCTATATCGTCTTCATTCTAAGCTTGAAGGAAATTGGACGATAATAAGCATCATTTAAAAATGGCCACCAAATTTCAAGATGGTGGCCATTAGAGATTACCAGTAACGAGGGCACATGGACTGTTTCACGTGGTATCAACTGTATCATCTCCGTCCTAAATTTGAATAAAATGGGATGATAATAAGCATAATTTCAAAATGAAGCCCCAATTTCAAGACGATGGCCAGTAGATATTATTAGTGACGATGGCATATTCACTGTTACACTTGGTATCAACTATTTCGTCTTTGTTCTAAATTTGAGGGAAATCGAACGATAATAAGCAACAGCATAATTTCAAAATGGCCCTGATTTCAAGATGCCTGCCATTACACTTTAACTGCGACTATGGTGCATCCACTGCTTTTCATATTATATCAACTAATAGCTGCTTCGTCATGCGCAAAATCTAAAACAAATCGGAATTTCCCAGTGGCAGTAAATTCATCTGGAGATAGTAGGACCCATCTACACCTAACAGTGGGGTAATTATGCATGCTACGGTGTAGGGCCCGAATCTGCACTGAATGTGAGGCGTCTTTCCTGCTCGGAACATTTTATTTGTGTATTCTTTTTTTAAATTGAATTTGCTTTTATGAGCAGTCGTAGTAGGCCTATCTAGGGGTGTAATTACCAGATATTTGTAAAAAAAAAAATAATAAAGTCGTTAAACAGATGTGAGAAAAATAGTTTAGCTAAAAGAATGTAGATAAAACTGTAGCAAAAAATTAGTGTCTTACTTATAACGTCATCATACTCCCCTTCCCCCAAGGTAACACATTTGGTGAACTCCTCCTCCAGGCGTTACGTAATTTGTGAACGTTCCTTATCGTACGTTGGGATAATTTCGTTACAGTAGGGAGAATTTGTTTTTTAATCAGCAAAAAAAGCGTTGTTTCAGTTAGCACGTGATGGCTTTTTTCTAAATAACTACTTCAGTTAAACTAATATTACCTTGACAGGCACATGTTCACATAGGAAGCTATGATTTGAGCCTATTCCCATGATTTTTGGTGGTGTAGTTTGACCTGTAGAGAGGACAGACGAAAGCATCCCCAGAACAAGAAGAAGAAGTTGTCTATTTGGCCCCTCTCTGGATTTTGGATTTGGCTGGAGCGAATTTCACATTTTTTGGACTGTAGAGAGGCTTTGACTAGTCGAGGCTGGATTCCAAATTTGGTTTTAAAATGTTCACTTTTCACGGCGTTATAAGCTTTCATAGTTGAGAGTTTAACACAGAGACCATAGGCTGACCCTTACTAACACTGGCTATCGCCAGTGTTAGTATCAACCCAGTGGAATTGGCAGCCGCATGATTTGGTTTAGCCATCAAAGAACCTTCGATCGTTGGTTACCAAGGAGGGGGCCACGTTTTGAAATCATCCAGGGGTGCTCCCCACCCTGGCCCCTTAAATAAATTTTCCATTTCCGGTTCCTTTAGGAATAGAGCATTGGTCCCAATTTGAGATTTGAGCGGGCAGTTAATTCATGGTGAATGCAGAAAACAGCATGTAAATCGGTCCTCAATAGCACGAGCTATGACCAAAACAAATTAGTACAAATGTCGGTTTTATTGCATAAAATAATGTCATGAGCAGTTGTGTGAATTGGTTAATTGCATGTAATAATAATCAGTAAGGAATTGCAAACATAACGAAATGTTTGTATTACATGTAGCACATGTCAGCTGTGTGGTTCACCTGTTGCTGTCGAAAGTAAAATTAGAGGTACCACTGCAAAAACATTAATACTGTTTTTACTCCTGAGTACAAACAGATATGAGAGCTATAATTTTTTTTTTACATGTGCTATAGTGGTTCCTTTAAGGCGAAACGTGCCTTTACGCACTTACGGTGACAAAATAACCTACTTGAAAAATTAAGTTAACTTCACACGGCTTTTTATTTCCGTTCTGCACCTTTCCAGCTATTAATTAGTCCTGTGCTACGTGTTGCTATGTACACAGTCATAAGGCTTTTAAAAGCCAATTCAGTTTATTGGCAGTGGCTCAGTCAATAAAGGTGCTAGTCTATAATCGTGTGATACAATTGGTACTGCTTCAAGTTAACCTCTAGCTCCTATATTTTATTTTTATATGCAAGTGTTGACACTAGGGCGAGCTTCAGTCAAGGAAGAGAGCAGCTCCGCACTTAATTAGGATTGCGTCATGGAGTGCTCGCGCGACCAGAGTTTCGAGTTTCGGTTTCGAGTTTCGAGACGAATTAAGCTTATTTCAGTCATCTGGTAACAGGTGTCGCATCCGTACAGTATGGGGTTTTTGATCATACGCTAGAGTGTATTGAAACAGAGTTGGATACTCATCAATTTCATAGACTCATGGTAATACGTGTAATGAAATATGGGCTTCGTCAGTCTTTGCCAGACGGCGTAGAAATGTGGCCCATTGTGCGAAGTATTCTAGTCTTTTGTCATAGTCCTCCTCATCAAGGTGTTGTGGAGTGGCGGGTTTGTATCCATGGTACCCCTGTTCCTTAAAGATTTTATGGACGGCTATTTAGTTAGTATTAAGATGCTGGGCATGGTCTCGTTGTGATGTTCGAGAGGTTGCATGTTCGAAAGGTTGCTTCGATAGACTAAATTATGGCAAGTGTACTTTCTTCATCTGTAGCCAAACGTGGACGACCACATGCTCCCCAGTCGTCTGCCACAGACCCTGTTGCCTTAAATTTCCGCAACAAATTATTGACTGTGTTGTAACATAGCCTATCTCTGTCTGGATGGCGGGCGTGAAATTGGTCAATAACTGCTGCAATGGTTTGGAAGTTGGCTCCCTCCATGCCACAAAGCAGGACTTGTTCAATCCTTTCCTCAATAATGTACTTCGGGGGGCACCGTTTAACGTTCAACTTCTACGTTAAAAGAAGGTGGCTACGACGGAATTGTAGTACTACACATATGGCATGACAACACGCAGTTTGCTACAACACAATTACAAAACGTCCCCGTCAAGTGCAGGTGGAGATCCGCACAAGTAATTCAAGAGATGCATATAGCAAGCCTTTTTAGATTGAACAAAGGCTTTTGTTTTACGCGCTAATTAAATTAGGCATCCCTATAGTATATGCCTTCATTTTATAGACCTACAACTTATAGGCCTACATTTTATAGGCCTACATTCATAGGTGTATGTTTCAGTACTTTATGACTGACCGTGTATAGATGCCTAATTAAAATTTGTGTGTTGTAATTGCTGATCTGCATGTGCCATTCTTAGCTGATTACAATGTTGGATCTATCGTGTTTCTTCGTTTAAATTGTGGTTGCGTTAACTATTCACTATTCACGATATAGTGTAGAGTCTGCAGCGACAGAAACGTGCTGCAAATAGATGCAGAAAATAGTAAAAAAAATCAAATGTATAGCAGCCATCGCAAACGTGACAGTCATCGCCGACTTATTCAACTCAAAGTAAACCGTGTTAATTTGATCACTAGTAATTATTTTTTGATTATATCCACCCCCCCCCCCCCCGAAAAAAAAGAAATTAAGTTTTTTTTCCTGTTTCAATAAAGCTTGAGCTGCACAAACTTCTACCGAAAACATACTCACCAAAAGATAGAAATGCTCACCTAATACGATGCACTATGCATCATGGTACCATCTATTATTTAAAAAGTCAAGTACGGTTCCCCCCATTCTAGCGGAGGGCCGTGGTTAGTGGCGTGGTCCCAGGTGACCGTTGGAAAAGATACCTAGCTCTCTCGGGCGCTTGTCGTTCGGAATGCATGGTTCATCAACAATTACTCCTTTAAAGCAGTGTTTGTTCATATTCATTCATGTTCAGTGTTTTCTTCCGTTCAACTGTTAAAAACATGATTTTATTTATTTCAGAAATTGATTTATGTGTAATGCTGATCACATTTTTCGGATGTATCGGAGTTGGGGCTGATGTAAGTACACACGC
Organism: Lithobius niger; assembly: GCA_023313725.1. Lineage (NCBI taxonomy): Eukaryota > Metazoa > Arthropoda > Chilopoda > Lithobiomorpha > Lithobiidae > Lithobius > Lithobius niger. The sequence continues at coordinate 11,117 of JAHWFP010125460.1, read as the reverse complement.
AATCTTGCCTTTTGAAAGATTAGTGGTAGTAGGAGTTGAAGTGGGTTGATCAGTGAATGATATTCCGTCACATTTTGGTTGCTGCACTTGTGATTAAGTGTATTGGGGGGAGATGAGGCTTAATGGCGCGTCGACATTAAGTGTATTGAATATAATCTACCTCTGTGAGTGTACTGGGTATTTCTGTTTCTGTTTCTGTATTTCTGTTTTTTTTTTCAGTACGGAATTCTGTTTGGTCTGGCTTCGAGCGTTATTGTGCTACTCTATACTTCGGCACGACCTGATATTGTTGTGGAGAAAACTGTAAGTTTAAATATACGAGAATACCCCTTTCCTAGTATACCCGTGAATACCCGATTTATAACAATGCTTTTTTGAAAACTGCGGCTGGCCCCCGATTTCTAACAATGCTTTTTTGAAAAGTGCGGCTGGCCCACACTTTTAAAATTATGAAGTATTAAAGAAACATTAAGAAATATTGTTTTAGCTGTAGTGTTACTGCTCTACTTGACTGTGGTTTCGAATTTTATTTGTAATCTTATAATTTGCATACATTACAAATATACAAGATATTATACAAGTTCGATTGGTGGCTGCATTGTTGCATCGGATTCATACCATTGTTGGAACGAGTCGTGGGAGCGTTCTTCCAACTAATTTCTTATAATTTTAGTATTTATAATCAGAATTGGTAGAGTTGATAATGCTAGAATGGTTGTAGTGTTGTTGTGTTCAGTTACGTATTTTATGATTTTGTTGTGCTACGTTAATGTTTCAAATGCAATTAAAATAACGTAAAATGTGTGTGTGGTTATATTACTCATAAGTATAAATAGGTATTAACAACAAGCAATAATATAATATAATATAATATAATATAATATAATATAATATAATATAATATAATATAATATAACATAAGCAATCTATTCACTCAAATAAACGTGAAAAGGAGATGCAAGAGCTCAAAAGAGGCCACGTATAGCAATCCTAAATTAAAAAAAAAACAGCAAATACAATTTGGGGAAACGTTTACGGAACGAGAGGTGAGTGTTCTGGGTGATGCAAGAAGCCACTAAGGTTTAGTTTTGTTAGTTTATGCTTAAAAAATGGAAGTGATGGGGCCGAGACAATCTCATCAGTAAGTGAGTTCCACACTGGGATGATTCGAATGGCAAAGAAGGACTCCCTAAGATTTGTTTTGAAACGGGGGAGTGATTAACTTAAGGTGGTTCCTACGAATCTTAGAAGGTGGGCTGAGCTCAAACAGCGGCAGGTCAAAAGGTAACATGTTGTGTAGAATTTGGAAGGTCAAAAAAGGGCGGCTAGTCGATGGCAAGCCTGCGACTAGCAGCCGCAGAAATTGTGTCACAGTGAGTAGACAATTTGAGGTTAGACCGGAACCAGACGTCTAGGTCACAATCCTTGTTCCCTGGAATTGGAGTCTAATTATAGTTCGTTGCGTTCGAATGAATTCCATTCCGTTTTTATTCGTATACTTTCACAGCTGTGGGTATGGGGATACGAGCTCTAATGTTTTTTTTTTCTAAACGGCGAAGCGGTTTTTTGTTCAGTTAATTTGTTGGCTTTTTTCGTTTCCTTTTTATTGTCATTGGTACGGTCTAGTCTATCATGTGTACGGTATATCCAGCGTCCAAAAAAAATTTGTTTGCGAAAAAACGAACATTAGAAATGCGTATTTATGTCAAGGTTCCGCCCAAGCTTTGTCCCATGTTTATGATTTGATGGCAACACACTAGCATACGTCTAGATTCAGCATGTATCATCTGGATGGGTAGTTGATTCTGGATAGTTGCAGTATCCTGGCAAACAATCGTAAAAACAATTCAACTGGCTTCCCTAAGCTGCATGGAAGAGGTAAATAAGCACTCACTCATTTCAGCCGTTCAATTTATAGGCCATAAAGCTTCAAAATTAAAGACTTCCTCCCTATGGTTTAAAACTTGAAGATTTAAGTAAAAACCAATACCGTTTTATTTTGTATAGTTAACCTTTCTCTGGCTGGCAATACTAACTGAAAGAAGATACAACGACAGTGTTATTTTCCCCGCTTCCAAGGATGGTTGCATTTTGTTCGAGTGAGCCCTGACTGACTCGGCAGTAGGGATCCGCTTCTTGCAATCGGCTTTCAGGCAGTTGGATGTTAGTCGCCCGCTGGCTGTGGAGATCGGCCTGAAATTGGTGAGTGCTGTTCAGCGGGGAATCAGGGTGTTGGTGAGGTGGGTTCCGTGCCACGTTGGGCATTTCGGGTACGAAGTTGTGGATGGGTTAGCTGGGCGGGGGTTCGCGGAGAGGGACAACGTTGTGACTTTCCCAGTGACTCCAAGGGACTTGTTGCCAGTGCTTGAGGTGGGTATCTGTTAGGGACTGGCAGGAAGAATGGGATGGTAGTAGCGTTGGCCGGCATCTTTATGACATCCACCCAACCGTTGCCTCTCCGTGTGGCTTGGATGCTCTCTCCAGGAGGGACGCGGCGCTGGTGTCCAGGCTCATGACTGGGCACGCACTGCTTAATGCTGACGAGCATCAGCTGGCCATCAGCGTCTCTCCGATCTGCAGGTGTGGTACGGAGCCTGAGACAGTGGGGCACTTTCTTTTGGTGTGCCATCATTGGGCGGCCTTCCAAGGCCGGATTCTGGGGGACTGGGAGGTGACTTGAGGGAAATTTTGGGCGCCTTCTCGCACAACGCCGGGACATTGTCCACTCTGCGGCAAGTAGTGAGATTTTGTGAACAGACGGGTTGGTTTGGCCGGACTCGGAAGTGACTCTGGGGAACTCTGGCAAGTCTGTCAACTCTGGCAACTCTGGAACTCTGGGGTACAATACTGTTAATGTTAATATAGCCTAACTGTATATAACTGTGTTACTGAATAGGTTAAGTTGTAGGTTAAGGTTTAGGTTAAGATTTTGGGTCGAGCGTATGACTGATGGTCTGTAGGCTCGTGTAGTAAATTAAAAGTAAAAGTAAAAGTGACCTATAATCCGATCTTGTGCGCCTCGCCTATTGTTGCCACATTGGTCTTATATGTCGCAGTATTGCATATTGGAGCCTCCCCTAAAATAAAAAAGGTTTAAAGGGTTTAACGAGCGTTAACCACTCCTGGTCATCTGCCCTTAGCCCTAAGGCCCTCCCCTCCTCCTTTCCAGTTTTTAAAAATTCTCGTGCGCAAACGAACTCTAATATAAGACGGCCTGAATCTAATTGACGGATGCCGATTTGCAGTAACTCTATCATTCGTCCAAGGCAGCAGTATGATATCATGAAAGGTTAAATGGCTTCTTTAACTTATTCGAAACCAAAAACGAACTCTTTTGATGTTTAACGGAAGGTAGGAAGGATCCGAAACAGCAAAGGAACACGAATAATTAGTCCTGCAACGTTGCTGTAGTGTTTACTCCATGTGAAATCTTACTGCTTTATTCAAATGTTTTTACCCGTTTTTCCTTTAGTACACGTCAGGTCAGCTAATGATTGTTGCATTCTACTTGGTTTTAAACGACATCCCTGAAAAATTGTTAAAAACTAATCGTTTTGTGTGCTTATAGCGCAGCCTTACAGATTAGGTAGTCCAGGGATCATGAGTCCTTGAAAACCTAGAAATGTCACTGAAAATGAAAATGAAATTCCAGGCTTGGAAAAGAATCTTGAAAGGCGGTGTATGCGTAATCAATAGGTTGATGAATGGAAGGAGACGCCTTGACTGAAGAATACTAAAAATTTAGCCACGAAAGTTGGCAAAATCCTTGTGATTAATATTGTCGTCGGCAACCGTGTATTAGAGTTGGTGTCTGAGCAAGCGAAGGCAATTTTAGCTTCCTTTAGATGTCACTATTCCAACGCTTGGTCAATTTTTTTTCTTATTTTAATTTCATTTGTAAGCTTAACAGAAATTCGCCACACAACAAATGCTTGTATATGTCGATGTTACTTCCTTACATCATAAGTTTCAAAACTTGAAATACTAAAACGATACATATGTCCAGAAATCGGCAAAGTGGGAGAGCAAAAGTATTAGACTGAAGAAGAGCTAATTTAGGTTGGGGGTTGGGTGGGGCTTACAAGCTAGGCAGCCTTCTACATAAGTTGCCCTTCGAGGTGTAGCGATTATCTTGCTAGCTAATAAGGCAAGGCTACGTTATCCTCGGCCCTTACACTACTTACATCTAGGGTGGAATTAGGTTCGTGAGGGTAAGAGATTTACATGGCTTCTGAAAACAAGAGATTAGTAGCAAACAAGATAAACTTCACATCAAGAGAGAAGGCTTAAAAGTAACCCTAACCCAAAAGGCAGAAAAAAGGGTTAAGTGAGGCTTAACCCTCCTGTTAAGTCACCCCCCTGAAAGGAAGAAGGCAGGCCATTTGATGAGATGCTGCTGGATCGCTGCCAGCCGACGAAAGTGATTTTATTTTAGCAGAAATTTAGCAGTACAATTCTAACAATACACAACTTTCACATCCACGTGAATCACGAGCAACTTCTAATCCAGCGACCTCTTACACAGCTAATCTTATTACCAAACTACATGACAAAATCCCACTGACAAACCTAAAACCCCAATAACAAGTTCACCTGAGATAAATTGCAGACGTATTAATAAAGGTCCATGCTACGTTACTTAGCAACAGTTTAAGTCGCCGCCCTAAGCCTGCTGCAGAACTTCGAATTAAGGTAAGGAATTGTTTCTAATTTTTATGGACAATTAGCTAAATTTACGGATTTCTAATCGTTTACAATGGCAAACTTATTATTAAGCAGTAGGATATCACTATAATTATCATTAACATCTAAATTAAACGTCGCAACCAAAACTTAAATGACGCGGTTTTTCCCATGCCTCACGCAAGATTTGCGACATGCTCAAACCCCAAACACGAAAGGGAGAAAGCAATACAAGAATACAATCATAAATACAAATAACTTCAATGCAAATCTTCACCTAAGTAGGACTTTCTAAATCTTGTTGCAAACCCACTACTCCGTCATCCAGATTAGCCTTCAATACTTTGTCAATACTTCACGAAGTACGAATTCTTCAGGGGGATATATTGCCCGGAGTATAAAAACAACCTTCTGATCGGGTCTTCATCAGTCGGCAAAAATCGCACTGTAGTGGACTATGCGATGAATATTGTGCTATGCCTAGAAATTTTTACTGGTAGAGTTCTGGTTCCTCTTAAACACCTCTCCCGAGACAGAACGAAAGGCGAGTAGACAGACCTCCCCAAATCCAAACGTTGCTAAATCATCAGTACCCTATGACCAATGAATTTAGACCGAAGAATAGGCATAAAGATATAGTAGACAACTACTGAAATCTCTTCCTGCTTCACAGATGAGCAAAAGTTTAATAATGTTTGAGTGTAACTCCGTCAAAAACTGTGATATGCGTCCCTATCATGTGTTATGTAACCTCACAATAATATCTTCTTCATGGGTGTTCTTCATGACTTGCTTCTGTATCTTGTAAGCGAATCTATGCCCTGTTAAGCTAAAACGAGATGCAGGACAAGACACGCAGTGTTCGCGCCTACACAATTTCTAGTGGACAAATGTGTTGTACAGCTCTTCGTGATAAACTTCCATCAGCATGCTGTAGCATAACAGATCGTACTTTTCCATCTCATTCCTTTTGTTAACTCCACTACCCGAGCTAATTTCCATCTCCCCTTGGGTAACTTTTCTTCTATTTGCAGCACTACGTCATGCAGCTGAATAGGATCCTGTTGGTTTGTTCTCCGACGAACTTCATGCGCCGTTCGGAGTTGCAGCAAATAGTCACGACGCCATTGATTCCAAAACTTCTTCATTAACTGTCCACGATATCTCCATCTTCTAATCAACTGGATTTATGGGAACGTCAGTGTGAAACAACAAACTATCGGTTAAGCAACCACCCTTTTTCCCAAGCAGAAAATGTGCAGGCGTTAGATATTCAGCATCAGAAAAATCCTCTGTAATAACCGTTAAAGGGCGATTATTGACAATTGCTTCTATTTCCGTGAGTACAGTATACAATTCATCTGCAGACAACATAGCTGACCCTAAAGTGCGTCGTAAATGATATTTTACCATCTGCACCATTCTTTCATAAAATCCACCCCACCATGACGCTCTTGGGGCTATGAATTTCCACTCGATCCCTAGGCTAGTTACCACTTCTTGTAGCTGAGTATCACGTAGCCAAGCACAACTTTCTCTTAACAAACGATCCACCTTGTGAAATGTTTGTGCATTGTCACTGTACACTATTCGACAACCACCCCTTCTGGCCACGAACCGTCTAAAGGCTAAAATAAATTTTGCTGTACTTTGGGACGCAACAAGTTCTAAATGCAATGCACGAGTCACTGCGCAGGTGAACAGACATATATAAGCCTGGGCTATTCCATCATGTGACTTGACTGCTACTGGTCCACAGAAATCTACCCCCGTAGAAAAAAAAGGACTTGTTTCTGTAACTCGCTCTTCTGGCAAAGGTGCTTCCATCTCACTTGCTGGCCTGGCATTCCATCTTCTACACTTCATGCACCCATGTATGGCTTTGCGAACCGCCTGACGACCACGCAAGATCCAAAATTCGTTTCTGAGACATCCAAGTGTACTTTGAACTCCTCCATGCAAGATTCTAATATGCCTGTCTCGTATAAGCAAATCCACCAATCCTCCACCTTTCAAGAGAAAAGGGTGTTTCTGTTCTTCTGAAAACTTTGCAAATCTGAGTCTTCCACCTAAACGAATAAATTTCTCTTCATCCAAAAAGGGCTTAAATTGATAAATGCAAGAGTCCTTATTTACTTCGTTATGAGTCGATAAAGCTTTAAATTCATTGGCAAAGGTTTGTACTTGAATTATAGCAATCCAGTATCTCTCAGCAGCTTGAAGCTCAGTAAAGGTTAGCCATGGGGTTTTCCTTTTAGTTGCGTTGCGACAGTTACTACAGAAACGCTTAATCCAGGCAGTAATTCTGGTTAATCGTTGCCAGGAACTAAAATCATCCGATTTCAACAACGGTTCAGAACAGAGATTTAGCTGTACAGCAACCATCGAATCTTCTTCCTGACTGATAGCAACTAATTCTTCTTCCTGTAATGAAGACGGACATCGGTTCCAGTTATCTTGGGGCAAACTCAGCCATGTGGGACCATGTAACCATTCTTTGTTCCGCATTAACTTGGGCAAGCTTTGTCCCCTGGTAACTATATCAGCAATGTTTTGCTTGCTACTACAATAATTCCAGCTGCCTTTGTCCCTTGTAGTCGACTGAATTTCTTGCACTCTACGAGCCACAAACAACTTCCATCTGGACGGAACATCTTCTATCCATTTCAAGGCCACCTTTGAATCAGACCAAAAAAATTGCTCAGCTTGCTCACACTTTAAGACTTGAGTAATACTGGCTGATAGACGACTTCCAATTAGACACGCCAAAAGTTCCAACCGAGGTATACACATAGGCTGAATAGGGGCTAATCTAGATTTGGCCGTCACAAAGCATGTTTGGAACTGCTCCCTTCCTTTTGTAGGAAATCGAAAGTACACTACAGCTGCATACACCCGTGGTCCAGCATCGCAAAAGGTATGTATCTGGAACCCTTCTAAACTACTGACTTGAAGCCATCTTGGAATCCTGAATTCAGTCACATACTGCATCTCTTCTTTCCACTGTACCCAACTGGCTAACAACTTGTCTGGCATGACTACATCCCAATCAGCCTTCAGCCTCCATAAGTCTTGAAGAAGACGCTTGATAATTACTACAAAGGGCGCCAACAGCCCCAACGGGTCAAAAATTCGAGCAAGAATTCCCAACAAACTTCGTTTGGTACAAGAGTCGACCTTGATTGCTGCTATCAACTCTGCATGACGAAAACTAAATTCATCAGTTGCTGTATCCCAGTTCAGTCCCAGCACCTTAACCTTCTGTTCTACTGTCTCCTCTGCCGGCACTAAACCATCAGAAATCCATAATTTCCATCATTTGTGGCCCATTTGGTAAATTGCATGCCACCCTTCAGCATAAAATCGTGAATTCGTTTAGAAAGCAAATAGGCCTTTTTTATAGACTCTTCTCCTGATAAGCAGTCATCAACATAAGTATGATCAGCTAAATGCTTACTAAATTCTTCGTCACTCAAGGGATGGGTACTTGCATGAAGACGAATAGTTGCTGCTAGCAAAAAAGGGCTGGCCTTCATCCCAAACAACACACTAGTCATTCGAAATACTCGCAGGGAAGGTTGAGTACCTCGTTTCCAAGGGCTGTCCGTCCACAAGAATCTTGTGGCATCTCTATCTTCAGGGTGCAGTCTCACTTGCAGAAAGGCTTTGGACAAATCAGTGGTTATTCCAATCTTGTGCCACCGAAAACGAAGCAGCAATTCAAAGATAGATGGGTTGAGACTTGGACCTGCATGTTGACAACTATTCAATGAGAAACCACCCTCAGGGCTGGAAGAAGCATCAAAAACTATGCGAATCTTCGTAGTAGCTCTATCTTCTTTAACAATGGCATGATGAGGCATGTAATAAACTGTGGCATTATGATCTTCCAAACTTACTTCTTCTGCATGACCATTCTGGACGTATTCTAACAGTGCCACTTTATAACGTTCAAAAAACACAGGGTCCGTTTTAAGCTTCCAAAGTAGCTTACGCAATCTTTCTAATGCGACATCAAAATTCTCAGACAGTTCCAACTTGTGTTGATTCCAAGGAATACGAACTTGATAACGGTCCTCTTGCAATGTGCTCGTTTCCTGAAACTTGAGAACTGTGGTGATCTGTCTTCCTTGGCCATGATGCCACTACTGTCAAGCTCCCACATTCGTGCTAAATTATTTTGCAAAGACGGATCCTCTTCCTTTGAAGTAGCTACACACATTGACAAGGAGTGTGGTGACAACGGACCATGCATCGGAGTGCTACCTTGCAACATCCAGCCAAAAACGCTTTGAGTAGACATGAGTGCTGAACTCAATTTCTTCATTTGGCCAGTCATTACTCGCCAATATTGATCAGCACCAATCAGAACATCAACCGTTGCAATTTCCCCAGGTCCCATCTTCTGATTCCAACTGTATGTGCGGTTATCCCGTAGAAACCTCTCCACCAAACTGGTTTCCCAAATCTTGACACCGTAACAAATTTCCGGTACTTCTAAAGCTGACAACTTTAACTGCACTCCATTGCCGCCAATTAGACAAAAGGAAATCACTTTGCTTCTTTGCTGTTTTTTCATGCCTCCAAAGGAACGAATGAGAGTGTCTTCTTCCCCTTCAATAGTTAAGTGCAGTTGCTCCACCAGTCGAGAAGAGATAAATGATCTTTCAGATCCATTGTCCACTAAAATTACTATCTCTTTAGTCCCTCCAGAATGCTGGATCCAAACTCGTATCGTTTGCAAAATTGAAACCATCTTAGATCCACTACTTTTTGACAAGGATGTGGAAGCAATTAATGCAGACTGGGACGTATCGGATTTACTTCCTTTAGCACTTGGCACCACCTTTTTCTTGACACCTCCAGAGACTGGTTCAAGGGGAACTCGACTGTGAATTGCAGGAAGGGCAGCTGAAGGAGAGGTGCGCTTCTGGCATAAAAGGGTGTGATGCCTACGAGAATTGCAGACTCGACAAATGATTCGCTGATCGCAGGAACTGGCAAAATGATTGGAATTCTTTAAACAACGGAAGCACCTACGAGAGGCCATTAGGGACGCACGACGTTCTTCTATGGTCACATACTTAGGGCAAGACGAGGATGTATGCGAATTAGATTCATTGCAAAATACGCAATAAGTTCTACGACTAGGCATATTAGTAGAGGCCTCATCCGTGGTAAGCAAAGCTGAAGCTGAAGCTCTTGAAATTTCCTTCTTGCGACCACTATCGACTGCAGAAGCTCCTTCCTTGAATTGTGAGGCACCATAGGTAAGTTCTATACCCTTCAGTTCGTCCTTAACAAATTCAACCATTAGTGACAAATCGTAAACAGCAGCTCCATTGTTCTTGCGATGCCATTCACGAATAACAGGGTTTGGCAAACACTTCAGCAAAATCGGGCACAGTAACGCTCCCATGCTAGACACATCTTGACCAAGTACTTCCAAAGACCTGATATGCTTCTGAAAATCTTCCACTAATCTTCGTAGCTCCACTGCATTGTCCATTCGAGTGACTTTCTTCAAATCCCACAATTGACGTATGTGTTCAGCAATTAATAATTGTGGGTCACCATACTTTTCTTGAAGCAGCTTCCAAGCAGTATCATAATTAGCCTCTGTCAGTGATAAACCGGCAATAGTCAAACTTGCAGACTCCTTTAGCAGGCCCCTCAAATAATTAAACTTGTCAATTTTAGCCAAGTCGGTGTTTTGGTCAATTCCTGCAGAAAATTGGTCGGAAAATCTTTCCCAATCCGAAACTGTTCCATCGAACTTGGCAATCTGCAGCTTGGGCAATTTGGCAAACTTGGTTGTCCTGGCAGCACCGGTCAATGCAGCAGCGGGTTGCACCGCAGGGTTACTCTTCAAGAATCTGTTTGCTCGGATTTTAGCATCAATAATGATATCATTGAAAACATCATTGTTTGTCACTTCAGCAGCTACTTCACCGGCCGGACTAGCAACTTCCAATTGTTCATTTATTAACAATAGCGCTGCCTCCTTCACCTGAATCTTTTCAAGCAACGTTTCGACTAACAATCTGTCAGCATCAGCTATCGCCCGAGTTAATTCGTCAAACAACTTAGATAAAATAGGGCGTCGAGCCGCACGACTATTTTTTAACTGGGCTAAATCCATCCTTAAATTACGCAAGGAACATTAGTCAAACCTTCAACCAAAACAAAGAAGCCTCCAACTAAACGAAAGAAATCACATTCGAGATTCGCCCTTCCCCTAATGGGAAAGGCAAATCGGATGCCGCACAAGCGACTCTACCTCTAAGGGGGTAAGGCGAAAGGAATCCTAACGAACCACAACCCTCACCCACCTGCCGACAAGGAACTTACGTGCGTCTTCCTTGGTTGTTCCCGGGTTTCGGCACCATGTCCAGAAATCGGCAAAGTGGGAGAGCAAAAGTATTAGACTGAAG
>JAHWFP010125458.1:31068-46398 GCA_023313725.1 Lithobius niger | reverse complement strand
TCGGCCACTGCGTTCGTGGAGGAACGGTATTTTACTCTGACCATCTCATTGCGTAACACAGAGATAAGTTGGCCTTTGGCAGTTGTTCTCTGTAAGCATATTATACTACTGAAAATTCGCTAAACCAATCATTGTTTTTGGTTGTTTCTTTTCTGGCATAGCGTTAATCCTCTTTTCACGAAACAGTCTGTCTAGAGATCTTTGTGGGTGAGAGCTAATTGATATTAAATGTATTCATTAGTATACTTTGATTTAAAATGTGTGTTTGGGGGAAGGGAACCTGAATTTAAGGTAATGCAAGGCCAAGCAAAAATTTATCTTTTCTGTACCCTATCCCAGAGGCGCCTCAAGCCTTAAAAACGTGGTGGGGCCATGTTCCAAAATATCTCCCCCCCCCCGGCATATTTTTTAAGAAGTTTTGGATAACCACATAGGGTGTTTTTTTTTTTAACAATCAACCCCAAAAAAATACGTTTAGGCCTGACTGGTGCTGGGTCCGAGGCATTTTTTTTCCCGGGAAGCTGCTGTGTCATGGCTGATCTGGTCATTACAGTCATGGCTATCTAAAGTTAAAGCTATAATAAACTTTTCATTATTTCTTTATCTTCATAACTAGTACTCAAACCACCCTTGTACATGCTTGTATTCACCATTTCTATTCCTTAGTTGCTTACATAACTGCACGGTTTTGGTAAGTAAATGGTTAGGCGCTATAACCTATATGAGACTGCGTCACGACACGCAAGCGCTTCACTTCGTTCTAAGCATGTCGCCGACTCGCAGCATAACTAACCAAAACTACGTGAAGTCACTGTACGTAAACTAACAGCATTGGTTCATTAGCTTTTAATGGCCATTCACTGGACAAAATAATAAAAATAAGCCAGACGAGCAATGAAAACTGACTATGCAGCGATTTTTACTGGAAAATTTGGTGGGGCCAAATAGACTAAATTGCAAAAGTGGTGGGGCCATCCCCCCCCCCGCGCCTATGCCCTATCCCAAGGAAATAAAACAAAATAATAAATTCTCTGGCAAAATTTTAAAATTTTCATTGTAGGCCTATAATTCATGAAAAAATCGTAGTAATATGTAGCCGACAACAAATATGTGGTACCGATACCACACCGAAAATTTTTGAATTCAACCCGCAATAATAGGTGGCCCCAGAATTTTCAGCTTCGACACTGGGTGCAGCTTGGCTGAACCGCGCCAGCAGCAACCTGACATTATCTGTTGTGAATCTAGGAAAATACGCATAACTACCATGATGAACAAATTTCTCCAATTTTTACTTTGGAGAAGTGCACAACAATTATACAAACATTCATTGTGGTGGTTAATGTGTATTTTCCTCGACTTGTCATATTTAAACCACTGTAAATGCTGGTTGCCGGTATTTCGAGTACAGGTTGCATAAACCATCAAATTTTAGGCCGATTCATGATTTTCACATGCTTGGAGGGGCTGAATCGTATGCTGTTTATTGCTCTACGTCTATTCATCTAAATAATGAGTGCTCAAAAACTGGTCGTGTAAACTTGATGAAACTCTGTGTGAGGGTAGCCCTCGTCCGTAGTCCTCTCAAATTAGGCTACTATTAACAAATTTAATTTTTTTTCGAATGTGGTAGCGACGCATGGGGCAAAACTTCGATTTTGCTTCATTCTAATACGAAGCGAGATTCATATTTTAACCCTTTGACTGCTGAATTAATTTTCTATCTCCAAAAAAGTAGGGTTAACCTGGACGGGACTCGAACTAGCAACTTGAAGGAGCTCTTTAACTTCAGGCACACGCCTCTACCAACTCGGCCACGGCCGTCTCTAGTCGGCTGGTTAAGGGAACCTAGTATTGTTGTGGTTTCTCCATTGTCAGCCATCTCGTGCATACTTTGAACTCTGTTTTTAGGACTCCAAGCTCTGCTTGTGTTTTTGGCGAGTATACGCGTCCTCAGTACTTTAAGGGGTAAGGGTCTTAGTCGCTTGCCGTCAAAAGTTTAAATTCGTTAAGTATCTTTCTGATGACCATACTGGAGCCTCTTTCAACCGCATGGGCCAACTCGTACATTCATCCAGGTTCTATATCTATCATCAGTGGTCTATCTCTACGGCACGTTTTTCAAAAACTTGTGAGCCAACGATGTAACGACAGACTTTTGGTGTAAGTAGCCTAGGTGCTTCTGATGAAGATAAATGGGTTCTTTAAAGAAAAATTTTTACCTAAAATTTAAGTCGGACATTGTTGTGTTCTTCATGGTGGTAAAAGTGTGTAGTTTGAGGTGAGGTTTAGGCTTTTGGAATGATGGGCCTAGGCTATGTGAGAAACGAACAATTAAAAAATTAATAGGTAGGCTAGCTCGTTACATTATAAAAAAAGGACAACTGCTGGCCATTCAGCGCTAACTGCCAGTGGAATATCAAAAAAAATGAGAAAGACATTAGGCTAAGTTGCGAAAATTATCTGTGCTACAGAATGACGTAGCCTATATGCAGAACTGGGGATGTGGTTACCAGGATAGCAGGCCAAAGCCAAACTCAGCGAGTTCCGCTCTTCCCCCAGTACCTTCTCACTGTGCCAAAGAGAACTTGTTGGTTTTGGCAGTACACTGTTACATGGTCTGGAGCTAAATTCCAAAACTCAGCAGGTTCTTACCGTATTCGTTTCGCCATTGTCTTTTATCTCGGAGAAAAAAATATTCTTTTTAAAACGTTCTTTCTAGTTCGCGCCAAATTATAAGTAATTTTAGCATTCTTGTGTTCAAATACTTTTTCCTAGAGAAGAAACTTATACATAGGTGCCTGCCAGCTTGGTAACCTAGTGCGCATGCGTTAATCGCACTCCTCCTATAAAAGTGCTCAGGCTCTCGCGTTCTTCGTCTCTCGTCGCTATGCATCCACTGCGAGTGGACACCTTTTGTTTTTTCCCCTCTATAGGCTACTACTCACCTTCGGTACCTGGATCCAGCACTGTTGTCAGCCTTTCGCACCCGACGACTGCTGCTCCACAGTGACAGAAATGGCTCGGACTAAGGAATCATCGAAGGATGAATCTTTAAAAACACCGTTATTCATCTTACTGTGAAACACTACAACGATTGAAAAATGTCAACTCAACATCATGCACGGAAAGGCAGCATGATGTTGAGTGGGTTAAATCGGTGACACTGATTAAATCTAACTCGAAATGGGACAACCATTTAAGATGCCTTGAATCCATTGCGATTAAGATGCACGAAAACAGGCAGATCCCGCTTATGAATGTGCAAGGCCTTTCGTTTTCAAATGTTACACACCTGATTGGGAAAGACTTGCGAGGGAAGCTCGAAGTTGAATGGAAGATTGCGTGTAAAGAACGGCCCGAGTGATGCAGTGGGCAAGGGTGAACCAATCGACTGAATATAGCAGACAGCGGCAGTTTCGAATTCGAACAGTGTATTGGACTGAAAACGAAATGTAAACAGAGTTCAAACTTACCTTTAAGGTGCCTGATGACGACTACAGTTAGTAGTTGAAAATTTGCAGTTAGTGGACTATCTTCGTTGTGAAAGTGTGCGTTTTTATGAGTCTCGTGTGACATTTTTCAAGGATGAATCTTTTGCAATTCGCCTCTCATCGGCCGAGCTCTCACCGGTTCCATCTGTCGTCGGCCTTTTGTCACCACTTCCAGGATTGTCAGGCTTTACGGCGGCCTGTCGTCTTTTACCGGCACATCATCTGTCGCCTGCTGACTCTCCGCCACATCTGTCGCCTCCGCTCCCACCCATCGGTTCTTACTGGCCGTGCGGGTGACACTGCCACTACATCTTCCTTTCCATGTGGTCAGACTCTGACCGTCACTCCGGACCTTCAAGATCTTCAGTTTGAACTTTGTTAGGCCGATACGACCTATTCCTAGCTGAAACGACAAGTCAAGTCTCGTCGAAGTGACAGAACTAATGCACAGCCTGTCAAATTGCTACTCTCAATCTTCCGCTCTTCTCCACGATCACAAGTGTCATTTTTCGTTCAGCTTTCTACACCGGACGGCGAGCCTCTTTCACGGGATCAAGTTCACCTTCTCATCGATAAAACCATTCGCTCGTTCCAGTATAGGCTAAGCAGCGTTCACCTCAACCTGTTGCCAGTTCACTACACAACGAGGCTTATACCAGAGAGACTGGGTTAGGACTACCTCACCAGGCAAGCTGCGTCATAAGCGATATGGTTGTCCTTCTGTCGCTCAGTTCGACCCATCAACAGTACTCATTCAGGCCTAGCTCAAGTTTCTCGCCCGTCACGACCTCTCGTTGCTGACAGCGATTTGGACATTGATTCAGGATCAACAGCTGCCGAGCGACGGCACCGTTCTTCAGTAACTTCAGTTCTTTCACCTGCCGCACCAGAAGATTCCTTTTGCGTCCAGGCTTCGTACCAGGAACTCGATTCTCGCCACGCTCATTTTGCCGCCGCCTACCATGATAAGGAGGATCCTTCTGGTATTCCGCTTTTGGATCTCCTGAAGACTGTTGAAGACATCGTTCCGGACTGTTTCTTATACTCCTTTTGCCCCGAACTCGGAACCTGTCAAGAACAGGGGGTCTTTCTACTTGCTTCGGCTTTGGCCTTTGCGACCAGGCCGCCAACCGTTGCTCTGTGTTAGGCCAATCTACTACTCTTCTTATGACCCTACTTCACAACAGTGGTCTCCTTCTAGGGAAAGGAGACCTGCTCAAACATGACAAGGAGCCTCCACCACCTCAACCCGACCGGGAAACATGGTAATGGCGCAGCTAACCCAAGAAATTTCGACACGTACCGGCAGTCGAAGTTTTTGACTGCCGAAGCGAAATTAGACTTTGTAGCTTCCTTACTCATCTCCAGATGTGTTTCATTCCCTTCATCCGTCCTTGGTGACAACGACAGGGTCTTACGCCTCGGACTATGGGCAGCGTCCCAAGCTGACGTGCTCAACACTGCTGCCAACATCGTGTGCGAAAAGTTGTCATCTGCAGCAAACAGTCTCGGGATCCAGCGGCTTTCGTTTCTCATAAACTGAGTGTTCAAGAAAGCCTGTTTTGACACCTTTCACGCCACGCCATGAATTGGTTCACAGGGCTCGAAATGAGCGGCATCGCATCGCAATTTGCACCACAAATTTAAACTTTAGCGATGCAAAATTAAATAATGTATCGCAGTTTAGCGACGCAACTGTATTAAAGTAGACAACATAATAGCCTAATCATGATCGTGGTGGCTGACACGGAGATGCTAATCCCTCCTAATTTATAGGCAGGCTAAACATCGCACATGCATTCTGGGAAATCATTGGTCCTACCATCACCTTCGGTTTTTAGTTGGTGGCGCTTTAGTTTCAGACACAGGTCAAAATAGTATTAATGTGCATTGGATGCCATGTCTTGACCAAGCATCCGTGTGTGTAGCAAAGTAAATGTGAAACAAAAATGGCTATTGTTTCAAATAAAGTTAACTTTTTGGATTGTTTTTTTACTAAATAAATTATTCTTTAAAAGTTGCTAATCATTTTTTCGTGATTGCTATGCAAATTTCTATTTTGTATCGCATATCTGCTATGCAATTTTTCTAAGACAATTCGAGCCCTGGTTCACCAAGCTCGCGATTCAGCTCTGAATCTGAATGATTCCACACGGCACGTCCTCCGCAACCAGCCTATCCACGTCGACAACACCACTTCTGTTGCCTACCTAGGAAAGAAAGGCGGGGCGAGATTTCGCCAACTCCATGACATCACTATCTGCGATCTTTCGCCTCTACATCAGTCTAGGAATGACGCTTCTGGCACTTCACATTCCTGCAAATTGGAATGTCATTGCAGACTCCCTTGCACGTCACAAGCTTCCAACGGGGGAATGGACCCTGAAAACGTGCGTTTGCAGATCGCTGTTAACACTTGGGACACCCTTTTCGTCGACCTGATTGCCACGAGGTACAATGCCAGACTTCCCCGCTTCGTCAGCCTATTCCCCGACTACTAGGTCTGGGCAGTGAATGCCCTCATCCTGTCGTGGAAACACTTTTACGCCTACTTTTTTCCACCGTTCCGTCTTATCCCTCAGGTCCTGATGAAGATCGAGGTGTTGCAAGGCATTTTTCTGCTGATAGCCCCGAATTGGCCAGCAGTTGCGTGGTTCCCTCAGCTACTAGACCTTCTCATCGACAACCCGCGAGAGCTTCTAGAAGTGCCAGACCTCCTGACACGACAGCAAGGAACCCTTCTCCACCATTCCCTCAGTTCTCTGAAACTACATGGTGACTACTATCGTCTTACTCATCCAAGAGGCAGGAGTTCTTGTATAACAAGCCGTTAACATTTCCAGCAAAGCCATGTGAGCTTCAACCAACAGGATTTACGATGGTCACTGGCAACGATGGTTTCGTTGGTGTCACCCAAGGAAGGTTCATCCAGTCAACCCCCCCACTGCACGAACTCCTAATCTTTTTCACGGAGCTGTTTAAAGAAGGCCTCAAAGGCTCCTCCATCCTAGTCTTATCGTCCTGCCCTGAACTCTGTCTTTAATGCTGCAGGTAACACGGCCCTGCTGATGACTTGTATCTCACCTATAGTCAAATCTTTCGAAATCGAATGTTCTGTAACTCGCCACATTTTTCCTGACCTCTGTGTTTTCCTGAACTCTCTCATGAAGCCTCCCTACGAATCCTTAGAAAGCTGTCACATTAATGTCCTAACCCGAAAGACAGTCTTTTTAGTTACTCTTGCGGCCAGTTGGCGATGCAGCGAAGTACAAAGTTTTTTCGATTGATCCTTCTTACTGTATCTTCACCCCTAACATACGGCAATTTTGTTGACGCCAAGAGACTTCTTTCGTGCCAGAAGCCTTGTGAACCTCCAACGCCAATCGTCATTCCAGCACTTCTATCCTGGGTGATATCAGAACGTTGCCTCTGTCCAATACGTGCTCTCCGATTCTACATTCAATGAACCGACGAGTTATGTAAGGGCAGGATGCAGCTCTTCACTTTTCGTTAGAAACTTTGGTATGACTTCAACCAGGTGATTGCATCGTGGATCAAGACCGTCGTCGTTAATGCGTACAAAGACTTAGACGTCAACTGTGAAGAGAACAACACCAAAGTCTCAGCCCTCGAACTTCGAGCCATATCCACGTTTTGGGCCTTTCAATCAACATACCAGTCTCTGAAATACTTCAAGCAGTGTCTTAGAGGAGCATGTCGGTCTTTACGTCCCATTAACTGATGTGACAACTAAACATGTTGGCCCATCTGCACTTCGTTTGCCATTCAACAATGCTCAGCCATTGCATGGCGGGGCGAAGAGTACGGGTTTAGATAGCCGAACCGGAAGTTCCAGAGAAACGGAAGCGAAAGCGAAATTGAAAGACATCGATCCGGAAGTCAAACGTCGAAAGAGCGATATCATTCGATAGAACGAGATGGAAGAGGAAAGGAACGAAAGGCTTCTGACCGGAAGTGGGAAAGCTAAAAGAGGCTTATGGAAAGGGGATCAACTTCCACGAGTTTCTTGTTTTCTAATTCTGTAGCTGAATTATTGCCAAAATAAGTGTTGCAGTTAAATAAGCAGGTGTTTACAGACCTGATGCAAGTGTTTGCTGTTCAGAAGTCAGCGGGTGCTGTTCGGAGTATGCTGTCCAGGAGCAAGTGTTTACTGTTCAAGTGCAAATGTTTGCAGTCCTGTCGCAAATGTTTGTGACCCTGATGTAGGAATTGAAGTCCAGATGGAATTGTTCACAGTTCTGGTGCTAGTGTTTCCTATTCCTAAGCTAAAATTTGCAGTTCAGAAGCAAGAGTTTCCAGCTCTGAAACTGATGTTTGCAGCTGTCCTGATGCAAGAGTTTCCATTTTGACAGCTGCTGTTTGCAGTTCTGAAGTAAGAGTTTCTGGAGTTAAATGTCCACAGCTCCGAAGCAACGGAAGTTTTTGCCCAGAAGCAAGTATTTGTAATTCAACAGCATGTGTTGGCAGTTTACAAAAAAAAAGTGTTTACAGTTCATGTGCAGTTCAAAACAGAATGTTTGCTGTTCAGAAGCAAGTGCTTGCAGTTCGGAAGCAAGTGTTGGCAGTCCTGATGCGAGAATTTGCAGCTCGTTGGCTATTATTTGCAGTTCTGAGGCAAGTGTTTGTAGCTTGTAACAAGATTTGACAGTCCGGCAGCAAGTTTTTGCAGTTTCAAAGCAGGTGTTACTGTTCTAAAACTGAAGTAAATGTTTGCAGTTCAAAAACATGGGTCTATGACTATGAAGCACGTGATTGCAGTTATTCTAAAGATTCTGATTCTTGATACCTTCGCCACTCAAGCACCATTTTCCAGGTGTCACATTGTCCAGTCTTCACGTTGACACCTCATACAAAAGTAGCCCGGACGCTGAATGTCGTGAAATTAAGTTTGACGTCTCAATGTCTGACCTTCTATGCCTTCCCCACGCTTGAAAGTTGTTCTTTGGATGTTTTCAACTCTAACCGAAACAGCAATCCATAGCCCCATCGTGGGAAATTTTCTTTTCGAGTAAGCAGCAGCAGCAAGAGCCACAGCTTCACACCAGGATAAAGATGGCATCACACCTCACCTGAATTCTGAGATGAACCCAGGATTAGAAATCTGCTGTCACACATCACCAGTAGAAGGCCGCTTACGACACCGTCCACCCTTTTTGGAAGGAAAACAGGAAACATTGTTTTTCAACCTAAAACTGCTCAGATTGGAAATGAAAAACAAGAGCCATCTTCGAAGGGAACCACATGCTGGTGCAGGCCACGGAACACCATGGACCTACTTCATCACCAACGTTCTGGGATCAACTTCATAAATCAAGTCTCTCCCATGTTAATGTTCACCACGCTTACAAGTGTCATCAACTAACCCAAAATGGTTGAGCTGCTATGGCCCACAAGTAAGCACAAAGACAAGCAAGAAATGCAAAGCAGAGCAATGTCATGCAATGCATTACATAACAAAATACAGTTTGCAAAGAAGGCAACACGAAAGCAAAACAGGCAAAGCATGACAAGGCGAAAGAAAGCAAAATAAAGCTTGATGCAGCCAAGAGAAGCAGAGCAATACGAAGCAAGACAAAGCGATGCTGAACAATGCAAATCATCACAGACGAGGAAACACAAGACAGATTTTGACAAGATAAGGTGAAGAAAAATGAACAGAAGCAATTCAGAGCTGGGCAATGTACAAATCACTGCAATGCTGAACTTAGTGAAGCTAAGCGAATCGCCGCAAAGCACCGTTAACACAATGCAATGGAATGCAATGCAATTGAACAGCAAGTGAAAACAAAGGAGAAAGAAGAAAATGAAATTCGACTGGGATGCAACAACGAATGGCAGATACAGCAAGCCAAAATTTTTAGGGTGGTTGAAACCGGACACGGGACCTCACAACGCAGCCTTCTTCATGTTATGCCATTTTTCAAAAAAATGTATTAACAGCAGTCCACAAATTTCATGGCGCACGTGCTTCGCAGGAATACCGAAATCAGGAAGAGCCAAGAAATGTCGAAAGTCTTGATCAGACAAGGCTCCGAACCTTCTATCACCACATGGCGAATTTTTCATAAGAGAGCTCAAGGAGTGTTTTAAGGAGAAACAATTTTAAAAAAATAATGAGAATGATCCAACGTGAACAGGAAATGAACACAACCATATCAGTTCCAAGGGTCCTAACTCCCACTCCAAATCTGTTGGGTACACTATCGCCACCTTTTCCAACATCTGGTTTTCACAGGCACATCAGAACGACAGGATTTACAAACTGGTGCAAGCTCGACAAGACATCTTTGACATCTGTAACCACCCAACATTCAAGATATTCGCTTCAATGGAGCCCGAAGATCCCCAGATTAACCTTCGCTCTTTCTGTTGCCCTTCCACCCAAGATCCCCGGATTTTCCTTAGCAAATAAATAAAAAAAAATTCGAAGAACGTAAACACCATCTCTTCTCTTGAAGCCTTTTTATAGGGCTAACCTGACCACACAAGGGATGCTCACATCCACTCGTCATTGGCAAGACATCACACCCATCGGCAGGGTTGGCAATTACCCGAGAAAAACTAGTTTTGGACAGGACACTGGTAAATACCGGTAAAAACCTGGTAAATACCAGCTAAGTGGGAAAAATGTTATTTTTTTTTTAAATTATTTTTATATTACATGCATTTTTTAAGTTTGGAGCCTAGTAGTACTTAGTAATGCTATTTGAAACGAAAATTCAAGTAACAGAATGTAGTGAAACTACTAATCCTAGAAGCTTTCAGAGAATAAGGGGAATCCCAATACTAGCCCACTGTATTTGGTTCTTTGTCTGATTTGGGGGGAAATTTCCCGGGAATGACTCAGAGTGACTTGGTGTTTGCAATTTTTTTTCTGTAAGAGTACTTGCATGTTACGTCCTAATCCATAACCCATATGGCAACTCACAAAAAACATTGTCATTAAAAAATCATGAGAATTTTTAGCATTTTAATTATAATTTCTGTCTTATAACACATATTCTGTTCATTTTCCTATGTAAACGTTGCATCAGCAAATATATTTTGAATCTAATCTTTTTAATTGAAGACACTTTTAATTATATATAACACTATTTAATTTTTAAAACTAGGCTAATATAATTATATTTTACACGTTACACACCTATTTTTGTCTTTAACTGGGAATAACTGGGAAAAAGTAGTTTATCCCGGGGCGGTAAAAACCACCCCTGGTAAATACCATGCCAACCCTGCCCATCGGATGATTGTTTTGTGCACAACACTCCATCATCACTCTGAAACTCAAGAACCATCACATGCCATGTCATTTGACGGACACAACTGGTTTTTGCTGCCTCAAACGGGGGCATCAACGAAGGACTGGGAAGCCTTGGGTCGAACCTACTGGCTTTAGCATCTTAGAATTTTAAAATAACACTGTCGTCATTGTATGGCTTCAGCATTTAAGGAGGAGAAGAATTGGAGCTTTTCAACGCAGGAAACCAAACGCAATCTTCCAAGTCTCCGACTGCTTCCTTCCCACTCTTAACATCAAGGAAAGAACATGTCCAGACTAACAACTGCTCACCAATAGCCCTTCATCAGTCAGGAAGGGGAGCGACGCCTGAAGAACCTTCACTAAGTCGCCTAGGACTTCTTACGTTCACTTTCAGTGCGGAACGTCTTATATCTGACCACACTTCATGAAAAACTGCTGCCGACAAACAAGACCTCAGAGAAAGATAGTTGCGTCACAGGCCATTGGAAGGTTGGAAACTGCCACTCCTGGAAAAATCTCCCGACTACAATTTTGACTCCTCAACAGAACCACGTCGAACCCTGCCATTTGACAACCTTTTTTTTTTGTCAGGTCATCTGTTTTCCAATGGAAGTTAACTTGCAACCAACAGTGTAAACAGCTCAAGAACATGACACCTCATCTGAGCTAAAACTCGAGGTGACAGAACCATCAAGCCATTTTTGCTCCTGCTATGATCCCGTTCTCGTTAAACGGGTTTGAACATCTCTCCGGCCCCATCTGTATCACAGGCCTAAACCGAGCACGCTCCAGCAGAATCTGACCTAAATGGATACACCAGTTCCAGCCATTCATCTAAATTTAAAATATCACTTGGTGCATAAGAAAGAGGAAAGGCAAAACTGCAAGTTGCCGAAACTGTGATGAGAGTCACTAACTCAAACATAAATTGCCACATCACTTCGTTTCACCACACCTCCCACAGCTGCATCACCTAGCAGTGCTCCTCCACACAACATTATTGTGTAATGCGTCGATCTTTACTTCAACCTTCTTCATGTACAAGACTACCCACGCAGATGGAGTTCTTAGGCTGGCACCCACCATCATTGCCAGTAGCGTTGTACGGCACCAAAGTAAACGTCAACATCTAACGGCCCCCTTTTCAGGACCACCAACTCTGAAAGGATTTAAATGATCCTAAACTACTGTTTCGTTTGATTACATAAAGGTGCAAAAGTCAATGACTTTTTGGGGACCAGCTCCTAACCCCTAGGAAACCTGTCAGGTGTTGCCCGCCGCCATATTAACGAGGTGTACTGCAAACGCTAAATTTACAGATAATTTATATTTCTGTAGCAATAGAAAGGGAGAATTGCCGGCTATCGGCTAAATTCTGTTTCTATTGCATAAACGGAAATATACATTACCTGTACCCACCATACCTCTCTTCTTGCGTCACCACCTGAGAGGCCTTTTAAGAGGAATAACATGATCCTTACACGCTCTATGCATTTATATTGCAGGGGAATGCGCATGCGCACTTGGGGGTTAGCGAGCTGGTAGCTGATTCGTTATTTATATCTCTAGTTGGAAAATGCATTCCTGAACGCTAAATTTACAGGTAATTTATGTTTCTGTTTATGCAATAGAAACAGAATTTAGCCGCTAGCTGGTAATTCTCCCTTTTAAAAACTGCGTTTTCTGTAATGCCTTGCAAATTGAGATTTTTTCTCTATACACAAAACCCCCTGTAATCTTTAACATATTGCCTTTTAACTACTAAGGGACCGTTCATTATTTATCAACGGGGGTGGGCTGGCAGATTGTCGTCATCAGTACAAAAGAAATTCATGACCCCCTTTCGTGTTAAGTGATTTTTTTGCCCCTCCCCCCCCCCAAAAAAAAAAACATTTGTATTACAATTTTCATTTTCATGAAATGAGTGGACGAAACGCACTAGTCCTACTTCAATACTTTGTGGAATGTGCTGAGCTAAATACATTTTTTTAACATTCTATAACTTGCCGTGCATTTACTCTGTTCCCCCCCCCCCATAGCACCTTCAAAAAAAAATTTAGCGCCCCCTCCCTCTTCATATAAAAAGTTTTATGCCTCCCCCTCATTTTTGCCGGCCCACCCCCATTCATAAATAATGAATGGTCCCTAAACAGTAAAAAAAAATTAACCTGGGGGTTTAGACCATTGGGCAGCTTATAAAAACACTTTCAAAATGGTGTAGGCCAGGCCTATTTACGTACTTCAAAATCGGTCGACGAGAAGTGAAAATATCCTCGGTTTGGTATATCACAGGTGTATGTGGGTTTTATTTACAGATCCCGATTTCTACGAATACTAAAAATATTGGTGAAGATCAGGATGTGTTATTGGGATTGGTCCAACCTTAGAAATTCGAAATGTTTTTTGTTGCTAATTTTTGTTGGTGTGTTCTGTTGGTTGTCATACTATTCATATTCTTGGCTCAGAGGCTATAGAGGGTATATTTAGATGTTTTATATCTAACTCAGTTCAGTTTTGCAGAAGCAATACTTGCGATCGTTCAGACGATATTTGGTTCTGTTACGTAAAGCTGATAATACCAATATCAGTAGAAACGTAATGTTGAATGCCAAAGTAGCCTGCCGGAAAATCACCCAACCTTAGTTGTTTTGATGTATCTATAAACATGTATTTATTTTTTCTTTTTTAGGTCGAAGACGAGAACTGTGCTAGCAAATCAAGTAAGTGACTTTCTGTGTATAGGCCCCTAATGTTGATACTGTAGTTTTTTCCAAAAGAAATTTAC
Organism: Lithobius niger; assembly: GCA_023313725.1. NCBI lineage: Eukaryota > Metazoa > Arthropoda > Chilopoda > Lithobiomorpha > Lithobiidae > Lithobius > Lithobius niger. The sequence goes on along the minus strand of JAHWFP010125458.1, from coordinate 32,837 downwards.
TGGTTCTTCAATAGTATCTCCAACTAGGTGTCTAGTGCAATATTGTTTCTTAGCCGTCATGAATTTTTAGGCTAAAGATGCTTACCTTTAGACAGTAATGTTTTTTTTTTTATTTAAGCCTATTGCAGCTGTTCAGTTTTACTTCTTCAGCATTTAAATCCACATTTTGGGTTTCACTATCCCCATTTCGTGAAAAGTAATACAAAATGTATGCAGTTTTTAAGTTCTAATGCTTCTATGGCTTCTGGGTCGGCTTATGTTTTTTCCATTTTTTTTTTTCCTGGTCAGGAAGATACTTTATTGATAGATTTAGCAAGACCTATCTCATGGTCTATATTGATAGAGTTTTCTATGTTTTATCAAACCAGCTCGCAGGAAAGGTTGCTTTCACCAATGAAATGGTCTTACTTGTAGGCTATGTCATTTATTACCAACAGTGTCTTAGAATATTTCTAGTTCGTTCGGTTATTTTTATTTTCGGTTCATATTTTTCGGTATGGTAGGCTAAAGGCTGCAAAACTTGTATTCACAATGAAACTCTTGATAGAGTTATCTTATATCTTCTCACGGTGAAACTCTTGGTTTCAATGGATGGGCTAGCTTACTTATTCTTCTTATATATTTTATGCATCTTCTTCACAGAAAATCCTTTAAAGGGAAAGTTTCACGCACATGTTCTAATCACACTCGTGTTTACTATATAAAAACGGATGCAAACCTATTTACTTTGCTTTTTGGACTTGTATGTCGGACTACCTGAGCGGGGAATCTAACTCACGACCTTTGAAACCAAAGGCCGAGGTCCTACCACTGAGCCATACTGACCGGCCTAAGGTCAAAGGCCAGCGGTATGGCTCAGCAGTAGGACCTCGGCCTTTGGTTTCAACGGTCGCGAGTTCGATTCCCCGCTCAGGCAGTCTGACATATAAGTCCAAAAGGCAACGTAAATAGGTTTGCATCCGTATTTATTTAACTCTTGTTGAGCCTTTGGCTTTCCGTCTCCGTCTTTAATCCTGTTTACTATATTTATAACGTACGTAATGAATACAGCAGGCAGGCCACGTTCGTTTACACTTTGATAAAGTGAAAATCAATACAAATTTTAAAAAATCTGATTTAAATCAAATAAATCAGGCTTTTTTGATTTAAAAATATATCAAGATATTTTCCAACCCTGCCTAAACAACTTTAAAACAAAACTTTAGAGGCTAATCAGAAAAAGAAGTAAGAACTACACCACAAAGATGAACAAACCAGGTTGTCAGGCACGTAGCGATGTGATCTTTTTTCTTTTGAAAGCAAGCTTTTACTTCTGATGAAAGTGGGCGGGGACTTTCAATTATTGTATGGTTTACATCCGTACGTGACTGTTTTCCTCTGAAAATTCAAGGCAACCCGTTTTGTTCTTCTTTGTGGTGTAGTGTTTACTTCTTTTTCTGATTATGTGATTCGTTCGCCACAGTAGTCGCCGGTTGCTGGCAGAAAACTTTAGAACCATTTACCGAGACCACCTCCGTATTCATGTACAAAAACTGAGGAACTTTCCTCACTAATATATTGCTTCCTGCCAATTACACGTCAAATCCGTAATAGGCTACATTGATTTATGTTTAATTTTTTTCTTCTTAAAGTCCTGCTACTTCAATAAAAAATAGCAATGTGGCAAGTTCTAGTAATTCACGAAGTTTTTGTTGTATGGGAATTAATTTCATTTTTACAGATTTTGTTTAGGCAATATAAACAATTTTTAGCCGGTCTTTGAGGAGGGG
>JAHWFP010125458.1:0-25727 GCA_023313725.1 Lithobius niger | reverse complement strand
AAACGAGATTGTCGTCGGGAAACAGCCAGAAGACAAAGTCTACATGACAGCATAAAATTCGTAAAAATTTCCGGAAAAAAAAGGTCAAAATACAGTTGCTGTTTTGTTTGCCAGTAGTCCTACTGTTGTTACCTGATCACCTCCATAATATCTAAAAGTAGTTAATGCAGTAAAGTCAACTAAATATGTATAAAGCTAAACTTGCTCCTGGTCATGATTTTAGCTTGAATTCATGATACCAATGAACTGAGCGAAAATCGTGAAGTTGCTAAACTGAAAATTTAACAGACATCTTAGTTATGAGACACATTTGGGATGCCAATGCCTTACCAGTTATCTCTAAAAGGGGAAGGCCCGATTTTAAACCCCAACGCGAAGTTTGTGAGGGGTCAAACACACCCAAACAAACGGAGCAATAACAGCCAGTGGTCAAGAGTCCCGGCCTCCCGACCAAGAGGACGCAAACTCAACTTCAGCGTCTAACCAACACAGAACTAAAAAAAATTCACTGTGTTCACAAATGGCCGTATACCTTTGAGGTCCGACTGTGTGTTCTTGCTATTGTTATAGCCGAAACGTTAGCTAAATTTGTACGGAAAAAAACTTGTTAAGTTTTCCTTCCAAGTTTTCGTCAGTTGAAGTCTGATAACAATTAATTATATACAAATCGAGCAAAGAATCGGAATTGAAAAATAGTTGGCGGTTTAATTTGCTAGTAGCTCTTTTCCTCTTAACCCATCGCCACCGTGATTGAAAACTAATTCTCAGTTAATTCAGGAACGTCATCTAAATCTTCCGCCATTTGAAAAGTAAGCAACACTACTTTAGGTAAGCAACAACAAACCTAAATTATCATTCAGTGTTTAACATTGAATTAATAATTTTTTATTTTATTTAAATTCACCAGTTAATTTAATTTGTAAATGAAGTATATAAAAATAAAAACAGAGGTTTGGTCACAATTAGGGTTTTACGACTCTCATACTAAAGAATTTTTACGAAAAACGTCCAAAACTTGCTTAACAATGTGGTGCAAACGTGTCTCGGGAAGCCGGAAATAGGCCCTCAAATAACGTAAAATGCGTCGGCTTCCGGGGCTCTGCCCTGGACCACGCTGGGGAAGCTTACTGCGCTCCCCCAGACCCCAGAGCTGGTTTCGCCGGGCCCCTGCTAAAGTAGATCATATTTCAATAAAAAAAAGTGTTCATTTTCTTTGCCCCTTCTCCCCAATCGGGGAATCATTGCCCCCCTATCTGGAGTTGGCTGGTACCACTACTGTATGGCAAAGCAGTTCTGCGTAATTAACTGTGTAGTATAGTGCTTTAATTCAAAAATTATTAATATTTTTAAGATCTGTTCAGTTAATTGGTGTTCCAAAAATAAGGATTCCACTGTGTAATATTAGGTCTCTAAGAAGTACGAGGGATTGGATTTTTGTTTGATGAAATCTTTAGGCCCATTTCAAATAATAAGAAAAGTTCATTGTTTCCGATTTCATTTTGGGCAGACCAAAATTTCATTTCATTTTGGGCATATGCAAGAATTTTCCGACAATATTCTTGCATATTTGCTGTTGACGTCACACTCGATGTAGGAGCCCCGCTGACGTCATGTATTTCTGTGTTCTGTGGGTCCATCATGGCCGCCGTTCTCGACCCGATGAATCGACACAACTCTGGACTAACTAACTAATGAATACTCGTTATGAAAAGTAAGCTGGACCGCTCCTAACGTAAATATTATGTTTGAGTGTATTACGTTATCTAAATCCAATCAACAATTTGACTGAAAATTAGCAACAGTTTGTTATATTAGGTGCAACTGATGGCATCGCTGGCTCAAAATGGTAACGTAAAAGTACTCCCTGTCCTATGGGTGACCAGGAGATAATGGGCTACTAGCGGCAGCAGATATAAGCAAGAACCGTTGTCTAAGCTTTTACGCCAGCTATCGTTCGATGCCTACTTTGTTCTTTATTATTTACGACAAGTCAGTTCAAGCTTTACGGATTTGTTAGCAGTTATGTTATACACAAAAAACAGCTTCTAATTTTTAAGTTTAAAAAGAAACGACTGGAGTGTTGAGTACGTAACTGCCCAGTCTTTTAGCCAAAAAATACTTGGTTATTTCAGTGACTTGAATGATCAACGTGGTAACTTTATAGCGATATGTCATGGTTATGTTCTGTATTACTGTATTCTGTTTTCTGAAAAAAGTTGTTAATTCGTAATCACATCATCATTTTTTTTTGTCATGTTAAACATTAACACACAGTTTTACTAATACCCAATTTTTTTCCATGCCTTATAAAACGTAGCTGTTTCCATGGCTTAACATAAGTATTTTTTTCCCTTTTTAGGCATAATAGAAGCAAAGGTGTTTATTTCCATTTCACATTCTCCACCCTTGCCCCCATCTCCTATGTTACCGAGAGCGACGACTGCTGACTTTTTATTATTTCTTTTCCCCCGTTTGATAGCAAATCAGTCTGGCGGCCAAATTTTTATTTGCTTATACCCCGTTCAGCTTGTGACGTTACAAATTTAGCGGCTCCCAAAGTCCAAAATTTATGCCGCTTACCATAAAACGTCTGTGTATCAACACATCCCTCCGGATTTTCCATAGTCCCCCAACCCCACATAAGAAAAAAGTTCTTCTTCCGTTCTCCTCCCCACCCCCGTAAGACCATTTATTCGTTTGCCATTTCTCCTTAACTTTTTTCAGTTGTTCTTCTCTAAAAGTCTGGTAATGTTCAAAATTGAGCCGGTTCAGCCATACAAGCATTAAGTTGCTTTGGCTGACTTAAGGCTCAAAGAAATTAATTAAAAAAAAAAAGAAAAAGTTAAACCTGTCAACCCACTCCCCCCCCCCCCCCCTCCCTAGTTGTGCTTGGTAATTAGAAATGTTGACTGGTGTAAAGATATATTTTCTCTGGATGGGGCAAATTTTATGCTTCCCTTTGCACCCCCTTTGGGGAGGGGAGGGGGGTATTTCATACAGGGTTCCATTGTTGATTCGCTGTGCGCTGCTAAAAATGATGTGTGCGACACAATTCAAGTTTTTAACACGATTAGCAAGAATTTGATGGTCACTAGCTTCACGAAGGTGGGGGTGTGGGGCCGCGGGGGGTGGGGGGGGGGGGGCACCCGGGTAATATCTCGAGGGGGCTCTATACTAGTTCAATTTGTACTGCTGAGAATGACTTGTTGCCAAATTTCATGCTTTTAGTTTCATGTGCATAATTAGCCCAGATTATGGTCCTTAACGGGTGACACAGGACTTTAAAATTTCAAAACAGTTGTGTTATAAACGCAAGCTAAAAACACTTCCGTACAAAGTCGGGGGGGGGGGGCAGGGATTTATTTATGCATTCTAATTCTAGTTGCAATAAAACAATTTAGGTGAGAAAAACAATTTGGCCCCCCCCAAAGGGGAGATACTTTTTTTTTTAAAGAGAAAAGACTTTTTCTGGGCGTGGGGGTGGTTCAAGCTAGCTAGAGAATACGCATCGCTGAACAGTAAGATTTTTTTCTTTCTGTTGAGTTACAATTTCAAACGATTTGTGTTTTAAATTAGTTACGTCATTTCTCATTTTGCTTTCGTCCACATTCGTATAAGTTACGTACTATTTTTAGCTTTCATCCTGGTATACTTAACGCGGACGAAAAGTATTTTAAAGCGTGAGGACGAAAAAGAATGAAAAATAGAAACAAAATAAAACCAAAAGTAGACGAAAGTAAGTCCAGCCATCACATCAGGTACACCTTGTCGCAAACTAGGCTTACTGTAACCATTAATGATGCAGGAAAGGTGCACTAGATGACATAATTGCTAGATAAGCAGTCTGAAGCGCCGGTCGTGCACTGATTCGCTGATTGCAGTCACATGCTTATGTCGTCACTGCAAACAGCCTCTGTACGTGGTATAGGAGGACCTCAGAAAAAAACACCATTTAGCACAATGCAAATCAATGAATTCGTAACCGCTAATGCACATGCGCACAAGGAGCGTGTAAAACCGGAAACGCCCCAGTTACATCATTTGGCGGGAAACAAAACTTAATGACCTCGGAAATGACCAAACTTTCCTAATACTACTCGACCTTGATTTTATGTTAGGACGCTAAGTAACAAGTTAAAATGTATATCCTTCCAGGATCCATTCTCAATGCCTAAAAGTTTCCTTTGTTCCTACTTTTTTCTAACAATGCCTAAAAATTCCTGTTTTTTTTCCCTACTTTTTGGTAACAATTTTTCCTACTATTTTCTCCTTTTTTTCTGGCAGCAGTTCCTACTTTTGTTCGTAATTTTTGGGAGTTAGTGCTGCAACCCATCTACACGAAAAAGAAAAAAAAAATTCATGGTTCATTGTGTTCGATTCCCGGCCACGTGATATCATGTGATTTTTTTTCTTCATTTAGTTTGCTGCACACTGGCCTTCACTGCAGTCCACGGATGCTACGACGGCTGTTAGTGTTTGTAAAAAATAACAATTTATATAGTGGCCTGCTTATCAACTAATTAGTTTTTTTTAACATTCTTTGCAACTGCTGAAATCACGGCCCTCAGTAATGTTGTAGAAGTCATTGTTAAAATTAACATTTCTTACTATCTGCAAAATACTTACCTCCAGTCTACATGCTAAATTCATTTAATTTGGCTTTTCCCATGCTCAACCACCCATAAATCTTGAATTTATGAATTACAACGTCAGTTGCCCTCTTTAGCGCGCTGGTAGAAATCTTAGCAGTATTTAAAAAATAGTATTGGTGTATGACATGGTTTAAATTTGTTAATGGAGTTGAACAAGTCTTTTTCTAAATTTTGTCCATTGTTATGCATTTTATTAATGTTGAAGGACAGTTGGTTAAAAATAGTTTTGGGAGTTGACTCAATGTTTTTATGTTTACGTATACACAATATGACATTTTGACCCATTTGTACAAAAACTGTATTTAGTGTGTTATGAACTATTGTTAAGTTGGATGGAACGCTTTACCCCAACGATAAATCATTGGTGGAATAAGTAATTGTTGCATTATTGTGCATTTGCAATGCCACACTGCACTACATTTGTCAAAGTAACATGCCTACTTGGTATACTGATGACCTTTATGGTGTGTTTACACAATTGGGTGAGCAAGTTTAACATTAACAGAAAATTTTAAACTGGTATGCTATGACTCAAGTTGCGTCACAGAGTGTCTTGAAATTTGCTTCTATAATGACATCTAAAGTAGCATGTTTAAATTGATGTAGATTCAAATGAGGTGTTTTTGACCAGCGCAATTAGCCGAAAAAACACCCAAACCCACATTGATAAGAACAAAAATTCTTCTTGGGGATATGTTGGGGGGATAGTACTGAAGGGGGAACTAGCGCACCCCCGAGATTCCGGTGACTAGTATGGAGGCCATCTTGAAAAATCGAACCACCATAACGTGCTGAATAAAATTTTTTTCTTAAGTCAAGATCCTCTTTATGTTTTACGTAAAATTAACCCTTTAGACTGAAATTCATCCTTTGTAATAGCACATCTTCCTAACATAAAGTGTATAGCGATCCTCAACTTTAAACTGTAAGTTGTAATCTTTAGTATGATGTTATTAGACAAATGTAATTAGACTCTGATAATTGGTGGGGAGACACGCTTTCTATCACGTGATACATTATATTTACTATAATTAAATGCAGTGCTGTTGTTTATCTAGGCAATAGCAGCACATTTTTGCTTTATATTAACTCTGTTCCTCGACTTCGAACTGCTGTTATGGTAGTTTTAATTTTGACGAATGTATCATAATAATTTATATCAAAATTGGAAATGTGTTGCATTATAATTACGGGCGGAATTGGGGCTGTGTATGTTTGTGAAATTACACAAAACTGTTCGGCTGTGTTGTTTCTGCTCATCTGTAAGGCATTCATACTCCCTATCTGAAAAAGCACTTCTCCACCTTTCAGCAAAGTGTATTAGCTTACACTGTGTATTTTGTTTCAGTATTATTGAAGCATAATCACATTTTTTTTATTGTAACTACCATAGTAACAGTTTAAATTGAATGTCAGCATCATTACAAGCAGAAAACATGGTACTACAGCATAGACAAACAGTAGTACCTTGGTTCCTAATTATATTATAGCATTTTTATTACTCTATTAGAAAAAGCACATCTCCACCTTTAGTTACTCTAACGAATGAAAAATCAATGGTTCGCCAGAAATACTACGACTGACATTCATAATCAAAATACTCAAGTCAAATATGCAGCACCAAAAACGTTCAAGCTTTTAACAAAAACTTGCAGTGTGGATGAGTGAAGGAGCAAGTCTCGTAGGCTATAGCCAGAAGAACCACTATAATAGGGCCACTAATACCCCGTTCCGAGCGCATCTTTAACCAGCATATATCCGCTAAATGCTAAATGCACTGGGAACGGGGTGGACACATCCGAGGTAAAGAGGGTCGTATCCGAGTTAAACTAATCCGCATCAGTTGGTGGATCGAACACGATTCGCTTCGCTTCACTTCACTTGAGTGCGCTCGGGACAAAAATGTGGGTCGAATTCCGAATTAGCAACATTTCATCACCAGGTGGTGGCAATCGCGTTTGGTTTACTGCTTACTGTTTACTCGCATAAACAAAGGAAGCACATACTAATTTTCAATGGGAATTTATACGACTGCCGGCGCCTATTATTTGAAAATTAAAGTTACACGATTTATGGGCTGGTGTCGCCACGGTGTGAGTATTAGTCAAAGCACGCATCCGTTAATTAAGCGACACTGGCGTGTTCTGGTGAGCGGTTGAGAAACTAACAACTAACCCCGTTTTGCTCTGCTTTCTCTCTTGCGCTGCGAACGGGGTCTAGCAAACTAATCCGGATTCGGCCTGCATTTCTCTCAATTCGGAATTCGGTTCCGAATTAAAACCTTGCGATCGGAACGGGGTATATGAGAATGACTTGATGTTATCATCGATTGTTTAAGTCGTGACCTCGCTTGCCTGTTTTACGTGCATGCAAGGCGCACTCTTGGCCAATCATTACCCGTTACAAAGGATGCTTCCTTCATACACGGTCAGATCGAGCTCATCCGTCCATTAGCAATGAATTCAATTAGAATGATCGTTTTGATACGTTGTTACGGGTACGTACAAGACATAAATAATTTTAGCAGTGAAGAAAGATAATTTGTGTTTCCTCTCATAACATAGTGAAGTGAGAAAATATTTATTCCAGTAGAAGTACTTTTAAAGACGATTTAAAAACAAGGTTCGTACTTAAAATATAATCGTTGCGGTTAAAACATCATTCATCCTCCCCTAGTGGTTGCCAGGCAACAACAAGTAACGCAGGCAAGCCATCCAAATTCAGCTGCCCAAAATCCAAACAAACTTAATAGTGAAATATTGAATTAAGTACCTTTTAATTTTTTTAATTAATAAAAGTAAAGTAAAAATAAGATGAATGAAGAATAAGACGAGTTCCACGTGTCTAAAATAAGCATATTACCTCGAAAAATTGTTGTACTACGTACGGCAACTGTTAAATCGACTGTAGCCATCTCGAGATTTCGGCAATGTTCTATTACTTTCGGTAACAAAAGCCTGGCAAGGCGAAAACAGTTTACAATAAATTTACACGTGTTACCTTGAAGGTTGTGTAAATCCTGGATAAACGGGAAAGAAACGTAGTTAATACATTGACAGTTTTAGTGTTAGTTGTCAAACGGGCATTTCAATGCGACCGCTCGTTTGTTTACATACTTAGAACAAAGTGGAGCTGCAAATCAACGTCTTTTTTGTCCACTCCTGATCATTTCGTGAGATTTCTCCTATCCAGCTAGACGTTAAGCCTGTAGTGTTGCACGAATCTTCTTTCAAAGATTTGTTCTGTTGACAAACATTTTGAATCGTAGCACGAAACAAGGAGCATCGTTTTCCTTATCACCTCCGTGCCAATTTTGTGCTGCCGCTTACTTTAATTGCTGCTAGCGCCGATTACTAGGCAAACTAGGCTATGCCCCCCCCCCCCAACCAACCCTCATGCCAATTTGTCAATTTAGCTTGTAACAATACAGTACAATATAATCAGCAGCTGGGAAATAACACAAATAGGAGCACAATGGATTATTTACCAAGACTTCTAACAAGACGGCCTCCGTTTTCCAGTAAACCCCAAGCGTTCCTTTGCCTCTGCCGACACTTTCTTAATAATAGGGAGTTATTTGTATGCATGTCTACAATAATACGTCTTATTATTGACATGTCGAAAAAATTGGGATGTGAAATGGGTGATAGACGCCGTTTTTTCCCGGCGTTTGTACCTCACTTGCCCGGAAAAGCTATAGGCTTAATGCACCTTGCATGAGACGTGTAGCAAAACGTTACGACACTCCAGTAGCAGCTACTGTACACCTTCTGGCTTGTGTGTTCGTTCTATACTCTCCAAATTCACTCACCCTAGATACAAAATACTAGACGACGGTTTAAACTATCTCCCGAGCTTGAGTGTGGTAAGTTTTACCGCGCTTCCCTACCGAACTCTAATTCGACGCCATGTCTGGGCTTGACTGAACTCGTTGTCGGCGAGGTGCATCTATCGTACTGGCAAAAACGGGCGATATTCGACGAACGCCGAGTCATTCTTTCAGCGGCCGGACTCGAGAAAGGTTGCTGAAAATTCAGAAGTTTTTGCTAAAAGCCTCAACATTTTTGGTGCTGCGCCTTTGACTGTGCGTATTTTGATCATGAACGTTTTCTCTAGCCTTAGTTTAACTACCATAACAGCTGTTTAAATTCAAACTTGGCATCAATACAAACTGGAAAAAACTGCTATAGCGTAATACAAACAGCGGTACCTTGGATTCTAATTACAGTACAGCAGTTTAATTATACTTTTTAAGAATCGCCTTTCATTTGAGTCTAATAATATAAGTTTACTCTAATTATGCTTAGCATAGCAGCAGTTTAAAATTGAACTCAGCATGAATACAAACAGAAAGAAAAAACAACAAATAACCACCACATTAGCAGTTTAAAGCACAGAATTGTTTGTTATGCACTATTCTATTGTATGTAACAGCTTGCAGGGTAATAGGACATAAATTATGAATTTAAGTCCGAAATGTTAACTTTACACTAAATGTGAATAACATATGTCTGGAAGACAGTTTAATTCTGAACATTGTTAGTTTTTCAGTCTGATCAGTGTAGTATAGTTAAAACAAAATAAGCCTTGTAGGATGCCATTTTCAACCGCCATTTTGGAATTTACCATTTTGGAATTTCAACAACTTCCGGTGCTGCAATGTTTGGAATTTTAATTTTGTTTTTCTATAACACTTTTTAAAGAACTTGTCCTAAGACTGGGAATGTAGTTTCCACCTTTACTCTTGTTGTTGTATTGTGTAATTTTCCAAAATGATGGTTAGGTGGCACCCAAACCGTCCCAGAATTAGAGGGGGGGGGGGGGGCATTTCCACTTCAGTACTATGCATACCTGCATTTTCACTTCAGTACTATCCATACCTGATATCTACAAGAAGATCCTTTGTCATTACTAATGTCGTATGCAGTGTTAATTACTTGTTTCTACCATCTGCCGTGTGCCATCTTGTAGGATATAGAAAGGAAAGCCCAAGAAAATGAAAGACGGCGGAGAAAACTGGAAGAAATGAGAAGAAGAGTCCAAACAGACGAGTGTGATTCATTTGATGCCCACTCTCAAACCAGTAGCCCACTGTCATCCATTGACAGTATGTATATTAGTCAGTTTTCCCGTCACCAGACAGTGGAAGGGGAAGATGCTCAAAGTATGGTTAGTTTAGGCAAGGTAAGCACTGACATTTTTATCATATTTTTTTTCAGTATTGCTTTTAGTTCCATTGATTCATTGGAGAGATAGGCATAAAAGAATTTTTTTTGGAACTCGTGCTAAACTGACAGGGCTCCCACGTGTCATGAAATTAAAAAAATATTGTCATAAATATCATAAAATAATAGAAATTTCTAGAAAATGGGCGGAAAAATCGCACTGAAAGTACCATCTTCCGTCACAAGTGGCCCGTAAAGAAGTCAAGATTTCTAAAAATGCCTTGGCCGTAGAGATGGATTTCTAAAAACACTCGGCGTCCGCCCATCTTGTAAAATTTACAAGATTTGAAGATTAACTGTTCTGTTGTTCCACACTTTCTAAAAAAAAAGTTTGATGAAAACGGAGTTTAAAAACCACATCTGTGAATGCTTTTGAGCACGTGTTACACCAGCCTTTCCTTTCACTGGGAAAAAAAAGATTTATTTAATTTGGTTACAGGATGTCATCTGCAGGTAGTCTGAGCCCAGAGGCCGAAGTTTCTGCAACTGTCTTCGACACCAATTGTCGGAAAAAAATTTGTCTGCAGCTAATCTGTCTTTATCATATGGTTACCCACATGTTTATTGGTTTTCATGGAATAACTTTTTGGGCTTTATCCTATTGATCTGACTACTCTACCAATGAAAAGGCCTCGTCGAGATGATTGAAATGGTGTATTGGAATGTCAAAATCGATCAAAAATTGACAAAACGGCAGAAATTTGGCCAAAATTTGTCTGCGGCGGCCTTCAACTGCTGCCATGGGGAGCCTGAGTAGTCATAAGAAATGCTAACTTTGGGGTGAAGGGGTAGGTCAGATTATTTTTGGGTCTTAGGTGTGGGGGATAAGTGTCATAAAAAAATTGTAGGTCACATTTTCATTTTGTCCAATCATCTTTCCCCTCCTTCCACCACCCGACACCAAATCACCAAATGTGTTTAAAAAAAAAAGGTGGTTAGAACTTGTCCTGAAGTTTGTTAAAAATGAAAATAGCATTAAACTCATAAAATTCGGATCCGTTTTTTCATAAAATTAAAAATAAACATAAATTTGGAAATTAGGCATGGGAGCCCTGGACATAAGTTTAAGTCATTTTTTGTTGCCAATATCTCCTAAACTGCTTCATCTCCCCCCTACCCAAAGACAAATATTCTAAAACGGGAAAATTCTTCCGTAGTTGAGTAGCTCGATTGTTTTGCAAAACAGTATAGAAAACAATAAGAAAATTTAACAAAGTTTCATTATTTTTTCCTAACACTAAAATTATTCTTTAGTTGAAAACTGACATATTTTACTTTTTCCTTCTGGTTCAGGGGGTAAGGCTAAAAAGTCTTATCGGTAAGACACAGGCATGAACGTCTGTAGAGGAAGTCCCTCCCCCTGTTTTTCCATACAATCCTTGCTGAAGTATGTCTTCCCCAGTGATGTCAACTTGGCTATGTAGTGGTATTTGGCAGTCCTGTAAGTTGTCCTCAACACTCTCCCGTTTAGATGCTCCCATCCAGGTACATGAACTGAATGCCGTTAGTGCATCTTGGGTATTTGCTGTGCAATTTCCTCTTCCTGAATTCCTGTGCACAGGGGCTTGGCGGCATAACATAATTTGTCTCGGGGTTGTGTCTAGTCAGAACTTTTGCAGCTAGGTTTCGTCTGTGGCAACATTGTGGTATTATCCTCTGTGGCGATAATCGAATCAGTTTCGTTATCGGACAATATTTTTCATCCGATAATCGGTTTAGTATCAGCTTGGGTTTTTCATCCGATATCGATGTCGCCTTCTGTGCCAAACTCGAGCTAGGTTTGTTGCAAAAATCACTCCTATTAAACAGGATTAACTTTGCAAATGCACACCCTGAAATAAAAGTATAAATTATATTTCTTATTTTTTATTAATACACCTATATTTTTCTTGGTTGAAAAAAAAAAAGAACTGAATATCTGATTGGCAAAAAATGTTTTGTGTAGAATTTTTCTGCTGTCATATGGGCAACAGTATGTCTCCACTGTTTGGTTAAATCTTCGACAAACTAATCTGAGGGACATTCATCCTGCCATAAGACCAAATGTGCAACAACCATATTTGTAGTGCCACCGCCACCAAAAATCTTGACAAATCTTGCAAATCGCTCGTGATCAACGAACGAAGTGGTGGAGCTGCTAATCATGTCCCATGTTCCAGCTTGCACGATTAACATGTCGGTGGCGTTAAGAGACTTCTCCCTCAGAGAGTAGTTTCTCGAAGGAGTATGAATTGGATTTGATTGATTAACAATTAACATTTGGTATTTGTTGGAATAGCAAATGTCTGCGTCCAGCCTTACCTGCTTGTAGAGCATTGCTTGACAAAACTAACGAACTCCTTTACGTGGAACCTCCTTTCTTTTTTAATGGGGGGGGGGGGCCGGGCAGTGGTAGACCAGTTAGGAAAGCGAACTCAGGATGAATGCAAGAAGCAGCACCAGGGCATGACCGCTGCAATTTTTTTTATAGTTAAGGCTGTTAAAGCAAGGTTCACTTTCAAATATGCCAGAAGTTTTGGAGGTAAGTACATAACCAAACAAAAACCAAGTTATACCACTAAAATTTCTGTTTTACTTCAGTTTCTCCCTTTTTTTTTAAATAAGTTTATAAAAAACAAACTTTTTTGCTTAATAATAATAATTATCTATAACTAAAATTGACTCTTTTGTTGTTTGTGTGTCTGCAGTGGAAATCTCGATAATCTTTATTCTATTGAAGTCCGCAGTCTCGATAATCTTTATTCTCTTGAAGTGTACGTAGTGGAACAACCCTCTCCAATGTCGGTCGCCACTCTCCATGTGGCGAATTAAAATCAACCGTTGGCGACTTGGAATTTAGCCCAACTCGCCAAACGATGACTAGCAATAGAAAATTGCGCTGAAATAGCGATATCTCGGGAACCGTATAAACTAGAGACGAACGGTTTGCGGCGTTATGCTCAGGTTTACAAGGGCTCTACAACAGCCTTTTCTGCAATAGTACTGGGGTAAAAGAAAATTTTACAACTCTACAAATGCATAAATTAGAGAAACTATGCATTGTGCAAGATGCTTTTGGTATGTGGCGAGTATATATTCTGAAATGGCGAGTACTTTTTAAGGTCTACTGGCCAAGTGGCGACTGCAACTGGAATGACATTCGAGAGGGTTGTAGTGGAATCCTGGAGACAAGGGCGGCTAGTAACGGTGGAGTTTAATTTGTGAGGACCTTTAACAATAATTGGCAAATGTAATGACGTCACAATATTTGCATGTAAACGGGAAACTCAACAATGCTTTATAAAACTGGTCGTAACGGGGGGCTCTCCTAGTAATAATAGCTGGCCATATCATTCACTTCGCTTACTCCATTGACGTCGATCCATGCTTCATGTAATTTGATTCCAAGAGCATCACAAAATCAATGTACTGATTATTTCGGCGCAAACGTATTGCAATTGTTGCTCACAGTTCGTTCATCACATTTCTCAGCACGCCTACATTTCACCTATATCATTCAAAACATACGATTTCTTTGTTTGTATGTTTGTGCTTCTTCTCCTCCAGAAGTAATCTCGTACAAAGTTGAGAGATCAAACATCGAGAGCGAGCAAAGTGAAACACGCATTAATAAGGTTTAGTTTACATGGAAATTGCTAGCTTTGCTCGCTCAATCCACGCACCTCCGTGCTACAGAGAGACCCTTTTAATTTAATTGAATTTAATTTTTTACACCCTTTTAAAACCAGGTCTACGGGTTCGATTTTTCCAGGCATCAAGTCAGTTGATAACAAAACCAATTTTAAGATCTCTATGTGGTATGTTGCAAAATATGTCGTCCTTTTAGGTTATGTTTTTGCATGCATCCTTTTCCATGCATTTTTCTCAGTACGTAACTAATAGCTTCAAGACCGTTTGTTTGTCACAAATTTTAATCCGTGCAGGAACAAACATCGTGAGGGTAAAAAAAAAAGTTTGCTGTTACTTTTTCGGGTTCTTTCGCGTATTTGAGGGGCATGATAACGGGTTACAGCGATGAAAATAGGCCTAACGGTTGCGCAATTTAATTATCTTTCATCTGGTCCTACTCCCCATCTTTGTAGTTGCCTTGGTTCCAGAGGAGTAGACGTACACACCCACATCATACATCTTTATTGATGTAGATGATAATAATAACTTCATTTGTAAAGGAAATGGATGGCTAATGGATGGGCTTGACAGCCACTGACTCCTGGTCTGATGTTAAATTACACAAGTATAAAAGAAACATACACTTTGCTTAAGTAGGCCTAAACGGAATGCAGTATTTACAATCAAAATAAAATTATGCTAAGAAAATAGGATGCATCTAAAGGAACCCCAGTCGTAGAACTTTACATGGCATGAAAAGCAAGCTTGTATCATAAAAAGAAACGGGACGTGCCAGAAACGGGAATGGTGAAAGAGTAAAACAAAAAAAGTATGTACAGTAAAGTTAAAACTTGGTTAAAATTAATAACGTTTCAAAAACTTTTGACAGGTCAACCAATTTAAATTCTTCCTGAAAACGGGCATAGAGCAGGCATTTAACAAATGTGATGGAAGAGAGTTCCATACTGCAATTATATGCTGTCCGAAGAAATACCTTCGACAGTGGAATCTAGATTTTCCAACAATTAACTTTAACATTATGACTTCCATTACACTGTTATCACAAAGGTGGTACATCTCAAGAGTTAAACGGGACGGAAAGCCAATGGGCTCGAAATTGGTTAACTAAATACGGATGCTAACCTATTTACGTTGCCTTTTGGACTGTGCGTGTTAAATGCTACCTATGGATGTTTCCTTTTAGGCCGTGTCAGTCAGGCTTAGCGGTAGGGCCTTGGCCTTTGATTTTAGTGGTCCTGGGTTCGATTCCCCGCTCAGGCATTCTGACATATAAGTCTAAAAGGCAACGTAAATAGGTTTGCATCCGTATTTAGTTATCTCAAGAGTGATTAAAATCCACAGTGCGGAATTTGGTATATCGTGACCAAATCGGCTCTAAGCTTATTAATTCGTGTCACCTAATAAGTGGGGGGACCAAACGGGACTCGCATATTTCAAAAAAAGGCGAACATAATTCTTATAAGCCGAGCGCATAACTGGGATATTTTTAAAAGTAAAACAGTGTTTAATCATAGCTGCTTTACAGTGAGCGGACAGAGCAATTTAAATGCAATGTGTACCGAATTGAAGATCTAATGTGAACCACACTCCTAAGTCTTTTGGTTGCGTAACGTGGGATAAGGCAAACATTTGTTTATTCTACCAATATGGAAAGAGCTACATTTATTAGCAGAAATCAGTAACTGCCAATCTTCAGACCAGGTGAAAAGTGAGGATAGTTCGGCACAAAGCCTAACACAGGCTGAAGGATCTGAGGAAGGGCCATAATGTACTTTTATTTCATCAGCCAATTTTTTTAATATCGTAGAACCATCACTACAGGTGAAATCATTTAAGTACGCCACAAACAGCATGGGTCCTAAAATATGCCCTTGTGGGACTCACACTAGTAACTGGCAGTTCACCCGACAGTGTGGTGCCCACAACTACTTTCTATGTACGTACGCCTGGTTAAAAACTCTTCAATCCAAGGGTTTGCCTGTTAGCAAACCATAATGGTTTAGCTTTGCAACGAATTTAGTGTGGGTAACAGACTCGAACTCTTTGGCAAATCTACAAGAACATCAATTGGGATACTGTTGTCAGTGGTTTTTTTGTCCAATCCTCAAGAACTTCCAAGTAATAGCAATTGTTCTGCCTAACAATTCCTTCTATAATCTTACAGGGAATAGCTGTAAGGGCAATTGGGGTTTGGTAAAATCTTACAGGTTCCACGTTGATTCAAACCCTTTAATGGCATGTGACAGAAACCAGTAAGATAGGAAGTGCATTTAATTTCCTATTATTAAATTTGGTAGTTAGTTTACTATAAATGTATAATTTTGGGGCTTTGTCATGATGAAAGCACAAACAACTTGTGTATTTTTGAATTTGCTGTTCTGTGCTGCCTTCTGTACTAAAATTGGACAACTAAAGTCTTACCACTATAAAGTTGAAAGGGACACTTTTTTTTTGGGGGGGGGGGGGGGGTTGGGGTGAATGTGCATCACTTTTTTTGCTCTCAAGTGAATGCGTGCGATTGAGCAGAAACACTTTTGAACCCTTTCTACAAATATGGCAAAAGATTATGAGAAATTCTGCTGGGTATCGTTGGAGAAGTGGTATCCTTGTTAAAATGATTGACATTTAAAGTCCTATCAGTTTAATCTGTAGATAGTAGTTAATAGGCAAGCTAGTATAATTTAGTTAAGTCACTCAGAACAATGGGGCAATGCTCTCTAACAAATAAGGTATTTAAAAAATATAACGGTATACAGATGGGAAAAGCAAGAAATAATCCTCCATGAAAAGTATGATGAGTTGTTGTTAGTGGTATGTGTGAACGTGGAGTCCCGTCTTGGTTGTTTCGTGGCAGGTAATAAATTTTCAGCCATACAGGTTTTTTTTTTCTTTTTCACACAGAAAAATAAAAAAAAATTATAA
Source organism: Lithobius niger (assembly GCA_023313725.1). Lineage (NCBI taxonomy): Eukaryota > Metazoa > Arthropoda > Chilopoda > Lithobiomorpha > Lithobiidae > Lithobius > Lithobius niger. The sequence continues at coordinate 9,298 of JAHWFP010125458.1, read as the reverse complement.
TACGTAAGTAAAAAAAAAAGTGTTGTGAACCTGGTGCCATTCGATCTGTGGTCACCCTTAATTTTTCTTTCTTACTTTATGTTTAGATTGGTCAAATTCTAAGTGGAAGTGAGAATGTGTCGCTTCAAGATCAGACATTTATTGGCTCAACCTCAAGTAGTCATGGTGATGTACCTTCTGTGCGGACATCATCTATAGATGTGACAAAACTCCAGGAACCTGATGTTGTGGCCAGCACAAAAACTGCGACTCTAGAAAGGCCTAAAGAACTGATGGCACCTCCTGTAGCTCCTCCTCGTAGGAAACGAAAAAAGAAACCTGCTAATACTCCTCAATCATTACCGGTAAATATAATTCTGAATACTGCAATCAGTAATCGTGAATGGACCATTTAGTATATTCCTCCGTGGGCTGATAAAACTGACCAGCCCCAGGTTGCAGTTAAATAATTTACCTAATTTTTTTCCCAGATCGAAGAAGTTTGTAATTTTCCCAGCATTCCAAGTCCAGCCAGTGCGGTAGATGGTTTAGCCAAAGAATTTGAACATTCTCTTGATATAAAAAGTGCGGTTAAAGGAGATTACGTCGTGAAACCGCAGGTAATGACAAAAGGGTATTGGTATTGGTCACATACGACAATGTTCATTTTTATTATTTATTGCACTATTTCTTGCGTAACTTAAAGAAAATCTTGTGATTATTGTTCATTCAACCTGTGTTTCTAAGTGATTTGAAATGCGTATGCCAGTTCAAAGTAGAAATAAACCACGCACACAAAAAGGGCTCGTTTGTGGGCTTCCAGATCAGGCGATAAGTGAGTGGCAGTAATGACAAACTAAATTTCAGGTTTCATTGTGAGTTGTTTTAGTATTGGGTTGTTCCAGGTCAGGTTTTAGACCATAGGGTTGTGGACAGTACTCGTACTTGTGTGGCATGTAAAATATCTCAAGAAGTTTTAAGAAAATTGCTGCGGTGAAGTAACCTACCCAGTTTTCAAGGACTCAAGCCGGTGTTAGCTGTTTTCTGGAGTTGTTTGTCCGTTGCTAGTGTTCAGCATGTCATAGTTACACCTTCCAATTCATACTTCTCTGTAATCACTCAAAACTTCTGTCGCTCATGTTCCCTTTACTTTGCGATTTCTCCCCATCCCCCCCCCTGCAAGTCTCTTTGATTTTGACGGTAGTGTCTACGAGATTTTTTTTTCTTCTGAGAGTTTGCCAAAGATGCAACATTGACCTGTTCTTGCATCACTCTTCCCTTCCTCTCCCTACCACTGTCCCCTCTTTCTTTCAAAGTTTGGAGTTTGACATTCGATAGTACAGAAAAAAAAAACAACCGAACCGTGCACAATTTTTACTTTTTGTATTCATATGCGTTGTAGTCTAGTGTACAGTGTTCCTGGGGTGGCCCATACATTTTAAGTACTTCTGTAATCGTGTTTTACAGTCATTGTCACTTAGCCGAGTGATTTATCTGGGCTGTCTTGAGGTAGGGCACTGATTAAGTTGATTGTAGGCACTGATGAACCTGAATTCGATTCCTGGCTCTTGATGAGAAATCCTATCCTAATTTTTAGCCCTTATTTCTGCTTACTATAGTCTACACAGTGTGCTACATTTATCTTCCCCTTCTATTGTTTAATTCAAAGCAATTAGCCGAGTCTGACAGGTTTTTTTGCTGACTCTTTATGGAGGTAAATCTTTGAATTATTGCGATGGTTTCACAGATTCCTGAATGGTTAAAAAAAAAGAATACATCGTTTGCTGTGGTGTTCTAATTTGTTTGTTACTCGGAAGTTAATGGTTATAGGTTGGGTTTCAATTTGTTTACTTTTGTAGCCTTGTGGATAATCTTGGATTGTAATAGATAACATATTTATGCTCTATTGTGGTGTCTTTTTTTAATGCAAGGATGAAGATGTGTACAAAGCTGAAGGTCCACCATGTGATGTTCTTGACTCGCCCATGTCCCCTACTCTAAATTGTGACAGTCAAATGGAAGCTTTAATTCATGATGCTACAAACAATATGGGTGTTCGAACTCGCACTGATTCTGGAAAACAGCTGAGTGACCTGGTGAGTAGTAAATCCAATTTTTTTTTACAGTGATTTCTTATGACGCTCATAAAATGCTTTATTGGAGGGGGGGGGGGGGATTTGTTTAGAGGGTAGGCTGAATTTGTTATGAACTTCAGTTCATTAATTTGTTTCTGGTTCACTTAATTGTAGGAAATCCTTGAGCAAGTTATGGTGTTGAATTTAGATACAGGAGAGCAAATTCCACTCAGCCTGGCTGAAGATCGTCTTCCACGCTGTATTAATCCCCTGTCTCTTCACATAATGCGGCTTACATCTGAATATGTGAGGTAACCGTCAGCTCTATTTATTTTGGTTACTTAGTGTCCCAGTGTAATGCAGTAAGCATTCATAATATGTTCTTTTGTTGCTTGTAGTAATTCCAGTCTCGAAAAGGAGAAAGAATCTGACGAAGACAATGAAGACAAGCGCAGCACTCGGTCTTCGGACCATCTTGATGCTGATGGAATACCTGTTAGAAAGCAAAGGTATGTAGTTACTGATGTTCTAATACTAACGTTAAAGTTGCCATCCGATTATGCCACTATTGACTTGTACAGGGAAAGTGTAACAGTTAAATGAAGGAGCAAAATGTATAAAAGAAAATTAATGTTGTACACTATTTTTTAGGGGGAAAACTTGCCCCACTGTAGTGGAAGTAAACTGTTTATTTAGAATTTGTAACACTCAATACCATTTGTAGCACTTAATAGAAGATTTGGTACAATGCACAATTATGTTTTTATGTATATTCTAGGAGAGGTTTAAAAACTATTCTCAACAAAACTGTAAATAGGATAAAATCAGGAATGGAAAGTTATCATCATGCTAAGCACAACGATGATATGGTTGATTCTAGTGAGGATGAGCCAATGGGAGATGCTAAGCAGTCTATTAAGGTATGGTATCATTGGTATATTGCAGTGTTTGTCATATAAGAAAGTTTATTAGCTTGTGCTGTGGTTGATAATGATTATATTTTGCCTTCAGTGGGGTCAACTTGTCAGACCAAGCAATTAAAAGCCATTTATACATGTCTGAAAGCAGGTTTCATAGGACAAACATAGGAAAAATTATATGCAGTTATTTAATGCCTATTTCTATTGCTACGGAATGTACGTTACCTGTAAATTTAGCATTCTTATTCTTAAATGCAATTTCCTTTTTGAGATCAAAACAACCATTCAGCTGCCAGTTTCTTAACCCCAAGGTGCGCGCGCGCACTCCCCTCCTAGTACAGTATATAAACGCTCAGAGCGTGTAAGGGCCTTCTTTTATTTTCAAACTGTCGTCTGAGACTGGCATGCATCATTTCCTCTCTTCAGTGCAATCGGCATTGCGTCCATCTTACGAAACGAATTGTACCGGAAGCGACAGGTATTATTGGCGTTCTCTGCTGGAAGTGAAAGACAAGATGAAAGAGTTCCTTAACCCTTTTAGGCCTAAGCGACGATATATCGTCATCGCAATTCCACTGCAAAAAAGCCGACATGACGATGTATCGTTAGCCCGGTTCAGCCGAGTTCTACGCCCTGTTAAAAAAAAAAAATTCGTATTGCGTGCATCGCAGGCGTAACTCCGATTGAATTACGTAATTTGGAACGTATATTTTCGGTTTATTTAGGTTAATTTAATTTAATATCATCTGTTTATTACCTTAAGTCAATGTTATTGTTGGCGTCGTCGCCAAAATGGATGTGAAATTGCGTTTATATGCTGAAAATGGCTCTTGGTTCAAACGATCGTATCTCCAGAACGACGCAACGTACAGCCGCCATCTTGGTCGCGTTCGAGAGAGGGGATTCCCAATTTTCTGGCCCGCGAAAAATGACGTCATCAACTCCAACATCACTACCTGTATTCCTCCAATGAAATGTCCTGTTTCCACGACCGTTGTTCAAACGCATCGGCCTCGCGAGCTATCGCGAGCGCTGATTGGCTCGTTCGCGGCACGTTACTCTTCGGCCGTTCGCGAGTGACGTCACGCGAAGCGAGTCAAGGTCGCAGCCATTGGTGCCAGCAGCAGCGCGTCGCATTGCGGGCAGCCGGTCATTATGGCGTCCGGTAACGATTTGGTAGTGAGCTGTAATCGATCGTGAATCTCGAAGAAATAAAGCAACTTTAAACTATTTTTACGGTTATAAAACATAAAATACTGATTTCAGAAGTAATAACACGCGTTGTGACGGATGAATATCGAGTGGATGTTATCATTCTGAGTACTGTAAGTTGAAACTTTCGTTATCGCTGTTCACGTAGTCGAACTTCAGGATTTTTTTAAATAATGAAAACGTAGGACGATGGTCCCAATTATATTTCTGGTCAATAATTTACAATATAATTATTACGTCTGCGAATTTTTATACTCCTAGACCAAATCGTTTTTTTATTACAATTAATTTTCGTGAGGCATGCAACTTGTTCATGGCAGCCATGTTGCAGCCGTAGGCTTTTTCGCACGGGAATTGAAAAAGTGGCTTAGGCCCAAAAGGGTTAACCAGTTGTTTGTCACCGCTTGCTATTCACACTGTTCTCATTGGAAGTGAAAGACACAACCGAAGGGTCCCTTACCAGATGCAAGACATCGCCTGCTCTGCATGTCGTCACCGTGAGTGAAAGGGACTCTTCTTTGGATGCAGTAAACATCGTCTGCTCTGTCTTTGTCACCAGCAGCGAAAGAGAACTGGATCTGTAAGCCATTGTCCCCTTCTAGCCTAGGAGCTTTTCAACCAGCCGGAAGTAAAAGAAAGCATCCACCGGAACCAGAATGAAGCCTCTACCGGCAGGAAAGAAACTTTGTGGGCGTCCTGTGGCCTGATCCGGAAGCAAATCATCGGGCCACTATCCTGCCAGAAGATACAAGCAAGCAGCATAATGCATGATAGCTGGAGCCGTCAATTGAATGTTTTCTTGGTAATCAACGCTAGTCTCGATTTGGTCGAGTGAATGTGGATGATGACAGATTGCGTTGGTGGTCGGGGTAAATCCTCGGTGTCACCATCGAGCATCCAATCCACTTCTCCGATGTTGCAGTAAAAATCATCATCTCCCAAGTCTGGTTTTCCCCACACTGCCATCTGCATTTTGGCACATTCAAGAACTAATCGTTGGAATAAGAAGATGTGTTCAACCTCCCCGGACGCATGCCTGGAACCAAGAACAGGATACGTTGGAACAGTGCTCCATCTATCGTCATTCATCCCATCACCCGGCCCTCATTGCTTTGCAGTCCGGTAGCGACCAACAGAAAGTACCTGCTCAACAGACTATTTGGCCTATTGCAAGTGACAGCAGTACGTCTCATTTGAATCCGTTTCATCCTCACGATTGGAAGAAGCATGGAAATGTCCACGATTAGCTAGGACGCCTTCCGGGCTGCTGGGCTCAATGATGCTGAAATCGAAACTGAAACCAGAAGTGGAAGTGCTGGATCGCTACAAGCTGTCGGAGGAGGATGGTGCCACGCACCCAAGGCATCGCGCTACATTGGAGCCATTCATCGCATCGCTAATTATTTTAGGAGGACGCTGAATTTTTGCTGCCACTCCCATGACCACTCATCTTCGACACCGTTCAGAAAGAAAGTTTTCTGTTGCTGTTTTATTCCCTGGACGTCAGTTGATCACACCTGCAGGCTGTGGACAGACCATCGGGCTTTTGCAGTATCGCCTCAAGAGGATTACATTTAACATTCAGTGTTAACTGAATAGGAACTGAAATTTGTTTTCATCTTCTGTGTTTTCTTCCACAGCATCAATTCTTGGCACCGGACCCAATCTCTTGTCAACAGCCGCTACATTTCACCGGAAGCGAAAGCAAAACCGAAAGGCCGGATTCTGCCAATCAACTCCACACCGGAAGTGAAAGAGGATTGCGTAGACGAAAGACAGCCGGAAGTCACTCTGCTTCAGAACGAAAGCGATCCAAAAGACAATTCACCAACTGCAAGAACATCCCGGAAGTAACAGGACTTACCATTTCAAAACCGGAAGCGAAACAACGAAAGGGAAGAACAGGACATTGAAAGACAAACCGGATACAGTTCCGCATACTCCGGAGATTAGTCACGCTTTTCACGAGCCAGCTTCAATTTTGACGAAGGCTCGTGACATATTTGTTTGACATCGGATCGACGGATGGCAAGACGGTCAAAATTTCAGATGCAAGTGGAGAAGTTAGAAAAACAGTTCTCTTTCCAGTTCATCTTGGAAACCACTCACACGCCTTCAACAACAGAACATAAAATGCCATTTGCTGACACTTCTTCAACAAGTGTCACCGGTCTGCCCTCCAGCATCTCGGACCTGAGCACATTTCCAACAAAGAAAAAAAAAAGAGAAAAAACTACGGGTTGCGTTCTGCCTCAAGCAATTTCTCGGCACTTTTTTCGATCACTGACGAAAAATCCCCCCCCCCCTCCCGTCATTCCCAATCCGACAGGTGGGTTAGGATTCTTCACACCGCTAGGAATGTGATTCATTAGCACAGACCATTGAGAAAAAAAAACGGTCACCGCCCGAAGCAAGTAACTTCTTCAGACATCACAAATGGGAATTTCAATCAAGAAACTGTTCATTTTGGGAACGCTTACATGCAGCAAGCTTGTCTTCATGGATACCTGGCCCACTACAATAAGTCAACCTTCCTTCGAGTTGGTCGAGACATGATCAGTCAAACACTTTGTGGCCTTCTTCATGTGGGATCTTCATCTCCAGAAAGAAGCGGCGGAAAATTCGCAACTCAACAACAGCAATGAACGTTAACAAACTCAACCGCAGGGGTCGCAGCCAACCTATAAAAACCTATAAAAGCCTATATTTTAATTTTGACTCTATATTTTTGCCAAGATAACCTATAAAACCTATAAAAACCTATATTTTTAAAAGCTGGTTCTGGGGCAAAGTGTTTTTGAATTGCAATCTCTTCCTTTTAGTTATTTAATAAACGAAATCGGTTGACTACAGCCTACGTCCCTCGAGATTGCCTTTTCGTGGAGTCCGAGCGGACAAAATTAAAAGTTGGTTATCGACAGGGTACTCTTAAAAACCACACAGACCTGGGAAAAGGTAATTGAGGATGAGTCGCACAAAAAAAAAAATTAAATCGTTATTTATAATCATTAGTACTTTATAATTACAGTCGTAGTTTAATAATATGTCCTGATGTAAACCTGGCCTGCGGTTTGAGCAGCATTACGGCTATTGAAACATATTCCTGATCGCGGTGCACCTTTCAGATATCCACTACAATCGTGTTTTGTTAACACGTGGTTTGCTCCGTGCAGTAGTTAGCTTGGCAAAAATGTTAGATTTGAAGAATCCATGGTTTCCACACAATTTTGAATAATTTTAAGACAGTTTTACTTGAGTCGGAATGATTTTGCTCTCAATGAGAGGTAGCACATTAAAAAAGTTTATTTGCAAGTAGCAAGTTGAAAATTACACTTGATTTTAGCCCCTTTGTGTTTCGTGCTGCAGTGATTCACATTAAGCACGAGTGCTACAAAGGTAATGTAAGCACGTAGGAGTTTTTCATGAACTGATAAGGACCCCAATTTTTTTTTGCTAGTGCTAAGCTACAAGGAGTGGTGGTGGGGGGGGGGCGAAGCTGGTACCCCCTACAACTTCATAGCTGGTTTAAAATTAAGTGCGTATCCGTTTTGTTTCATTATTTCCAAAATGCTATTACATGAACGTGTTTTATGCAAGCCTAAAGTTTTATTAAATATTCAATCGTGCAGTCCTTTAGGGATGGATCAGTATTTGTCATAGGGTTGGGAGGGGGGGGGGGGAGAGGAAAGAACAAGGGAAGAGGAGCAGGGGAAATTATAGGGGTGGTACTTCATTAACTTTTCAGGTTTTTTTATACGTGGAAGACGTGTCACACATTTTTTTTTATCTCTTAAAAGTTGGGTCACCTTAAAAAGCCACTGACTGAACTGAAGAAAAATACATTTCTGGACTTCAAAGATGACACTTTCAGCAGACAACATTTCTAAAAACGTCTCGGCATCTGCTCCCCCCCCCCCCCCCACGATGTAGGAAAGAATTTGCGATCACAGATTTTATTAGGCTGCCATTTCTTACCTCTAGATGACGTTGTTAGCAGTGTTTTAACTGATTTAATTTGTATGCATATATATCTTTTTATTTTTTTCCCTGAAAAGATACATTTTATCAAAAAAGGTAAAAATAAACTGCTAACAACAGCATGTAGTGACAATAAAAAGTACAAAAATTGGTAAATCACAAATTCATTCTTCATATTGTATAAAATGCTTAATGCAAAGGATTTTAATTACGCTTTCTGTATTTACAACAGTTGAAAAATATGTATATTATCTGTAGGCCTCTGTACATCATTAATAACATGCTATGTGCATGCTTATTCCTTTACTCCTCTTGAACTAAAGCACCTACAAAGATGAGAGGTAGCACCAAATGAAAGCTTACGCCTCGGCGAGACCTATTTTCATTGCTGTAACTTGATATTTTGACCTTCAAATGCGCGAAAAACTGCTCTGAAGACATCAAAATTTGGTCAGCAAAACCAATCGGAAAAAAATAAACTAATCTATATGAAGCTTGGATCGACACCAAGAGAGTGAACGAAGTGAAGTTATTGTAATAAACAATAGTAAATCAAATTATTTGCCCTTTAAATGTACCGAATAAAATAAACAGACAAAAACACCGTATAAAAGCCTATATATTTGCTGGAAAATAACCTATAAAAACCTTTAATTTTTATTTTACAACCTATTTTTTAACCTATATTTTTTAATTATAGGTCTGCGAGGCCTGCAACAGTTTAAAAAAAAAATAACTCTTCTGTGCCCTGTGATGATGTCAGGGACAGCTGTTCAACCATTGTTGTCTCCATCTTCAGATGCTCTTTTCACCTCCACGGTTCTTTCGAGGATAGCTTTCCATTTGAAGCATCGTTCCACTTGTGTAACATCTGCAACGCATTGATCGTATAGCAGTAAAGAACTTGTGTGACAACCCATCTGCGCACCCGTCATCGGACTCTTCTCTCTGCTGGAGATGACGTCCTTTTCCACACTTCCGGAGGGTGATCACCTTTCCATCACATTCCTGCAGATAACCTTTTCATCACATTCCTGCAGTTTTGTTCTCATCCGAGAAGCAAAGAAAGTTCAAGCTCATCGTCACAGAACATCAGGCTGGACATACCACTGAATCGTAGCACAGCATGTTGCA
>JAHWFP010125456.1:2323-20302 GCA_023313725.1 Lithobius niger | reverse complement strand
GGGGGGGGGGGGGGGGAGTGACTGTCATTTTGCCAACTCATCTTACGTTTTTGCCAACTGGTTTAAAAAATGCCATTAGTGCTGCTAATAAAGTACTTTTGAGGAGTCCGCCAAGCTCAGCTAGTGGGTCTTGGGGAGCGCAGTAAGCTCCCCCAGCGAGGTCCGGGGCGGAGCCCCGGAAGCTGAAGCATTTTACGCTATTTTAGTGCCTGTTTCTAGCCTCCAGTGAACACTGAAGCAACAAATTGTCAAGCAAATTTTGGTGATTTTTTTATTCATATTTTAGGATGGTAGGTTTCGTAAAAATTTTATTGTGACTAAATCATGTTTTTTTTAGATATTTTTTTTCCAAATTAAATTAAACCGAGTTCAGTTTAGAATTATATAAACAGGCCAGCTGGCCATTGACGATTGAGGGTTGACTTAATTGTACATTTTGGACTTTTAGGCTGTAATGAATGACGACGACTCCTGTGTGCAAGTATAGGCAGCAGGTCAGGGGCAGAAATTTTTTTTTAAATGTACTATCGAAAGGTGAAATTAACGAAATCTTTTTCTCAGTTGTATCCCAAACAACTATAGGCCTAGAGGTATTATTGTAAAAAAACCTGTCACATTTTAAAACAAAAACATGCTCTAGTTTTTAAATAATGGAGCGTCGAAAAACGAAAGAAATGGCGAAACTTTTTACCTCAGTTTTGTCCAAAACAACTTGATGTATTATTGGAGAAGAGCTTCCACATTTGAAATCAACATGCTCCATTTAATTTTTTCCCATTGATTCAGGGGATCTTGAGGACCGGTCATTAGTTATGGCCGTGGCGGTGGGGTGGGAAATGAAAACTTTAATGTGACCACTAAATTTTATGACTCCCCCTTCAAGACCTGAAAAAAACCTTGACTCCTCCCACCCTAAGGTCCAAAAATGAGGTGAACAACCCCACGAAAATATTTTACACCCATCTTTTGTTGAGATTCCTACAAAAGTATGATGAACACACTGTTTGCTTATATGACCACTTCCTAACATAGTCAGAAACTAAAATGCAGAAGACGCCAAGAAACCAGCTGCCAAAGCTTTTCTATAAATTTTTTTTTTAAAACCGTACTACCAGGAATAGTATTATTAGTTTCAAAACCTTGTAAACCGTATGGGGGGTCTGGGGGGCTTGCCCCCCAGAAGCTGATCCGTTTTTGGAAATTTTGACTTGAAAAATGACTTTTTTTCCAGTTGGTCAGTGTGTTTTTGACCTCCTCCTTTTGATGGGAAATGAAAAATGTATGACCTCCCTCTTGAGATGGTCCAAAAACGTCATGACCCCTCCCATCTCCAGCCTCCCCGGCGATAAATAATTACCGGTAGGGTAATTTTGCTTTCATTTCGTGGCCTATTTTCGGGTCACTTTTGTCCTTTAATATGGGATCTTATGAACTCTTATCGTCAAATTTTGGACCTTCAAAATTAACAAGTTTAAAATTTTTAACAACTTTCATTTGAAAAATGTAGTTGTTTCTGCATTAATACAAATTCAAATTTAGTGGCGATAGGTTAACAGAAAAAGGACAACAGAAAATCAAACAGCTAATTCAATTTTTCCAACTCGGTTTTTGATTTTGCCAACTGTACCCGACTTTCATGAAGTACACAGCTTTAGTTCACGTTACTGTTTTAACTAAAACCAAGGCACTGATTGATTAGCAGACGAACTAGTAAATCAAACAGACAACTGCATTAATTTTTTAGATTTATTTGATATCACAACTTCAGACGGCGATAACTTGGCAGAAGTCCTTACGCAGGGTTTGTTTTATGCAGAGTTTGTTGATATTTCTGTTTTACCTAAGAAACGTTTTAAATCCTGGCAGTGATGTTGTGTTTTGGTATATTAATATGCCAGTAATTTTCTACCCTCCTGAAATACCAGTTACGAGTTGCTCCACGCTAAAACCCCTTCTGAGCGGCACTGTCTAACAGAAAAAGAACTATAGGAAGTAAAATAGCCAATTCAATTTTTTATTTTGCCAACTGTGTACGATTTTCGCGAAGTTAATTGTTATTACGACTTCAAACTCGGTGGGGATACAGTTTTGTCCACTTTTTGTTTTTATTTTCTACATTATTCCGTGATACTTATAAGCTGTGGTGGTGACATAGCAAACAAAACGACCAAGTCAATTTTCAATTTCGCCAACTACGCAATTTTTCGCGGAGCTTCCCTTCCCCCACTCCTTACAGCCTAGCGATGCAGGGAAGCAACCAGAAATGATCAGGGGCAGCGTTTCACTTACTCCCAAGTTACACAGAAGTGATGCGAAAACTGATGGGAAAAAAATGTATTGTAAACTTTACTTTCAAACTGACGATATGAAGATAATAATTAACCAGTACTCAAATTTGCAGTGAAAATTGCAGTGAAAATGCAGTGAAAATTTGTCCGATTTTGCCAACTCGACAACTCGAATTTGCCAACTGTATGTGTTTCTTGGATGGTTGGAGGGGGGGAAGCTCCCCCCATCCCCCCCCCCCAGTCGCTTCGGCCCTGCTCCCACTTTACGTAGGCGTGACGTCATGGAGTTGAGATGTTGCTGAGGAAAGTGAGGCAAGTTTTTTCTCGCTCACTCACTGATCCAACATGGCTGCCATCACGCATTAGTAGCTGAGATATGGCCGTGTTTCTAAACTGTAGGAAGTGAGATATGGAAAATGTGTAAATTTAGAAACAAAATCTAATTAAACAGAGATTAATAACCATTTGTATTATGTTCTTACTAACATTACTCTCGCTGAACAAATAGATGTGGCAGTGATTGTTGCTATTTTTCTAATGTTGAGAACGACAAGTGAGGCAGTGGTGTTTCTAAACTGATCGGTTTTAGTGACGTTGAGGGGCGTGGCTTAGAGGAATCCATCTCACTCTTCCCTCGAGTTTAGAAACACTCCCAAAAGCAGAATGTAAGGGAGAGGTCAATCTAAATGTTAGGTTGGGAGAGGTTTGAATTGAAGATTTTTCACTTCTAAAAGTTTTTTTTCCATCCACAATGAGATATCTCCAGTAACTAGAATGTCCGCCCCGAGAGAATCTTAGCAGTTGAAAGGGACGTTAATATTACACGTCCTGTATTTGTGGTGGGTCATTTTAACCGACTCATGCATACCCTAAAATAAGCTGTGTTTGGGAGTTTTGTGCTACACATTCCCAGGAAACAATGTTCGGAGGAGGGAGGGGGGGGCGTGGCTTGAGATCGGCGCGATATACTTTTTCAGGGTAGTGTGAGATTTACTTGTGTTGAAATTTAGTTATTAGTTATTTGTTGAACAAACTCTTCGAACACAACCTTTCTTAATAGGGCGTGTTTCTAAACTAGAGGGAAGAGTGAGATCGATTCCTCTAAGTCACGCCCCTCAACGTCACCAAAACCGATCAGTTTAGAAACACCACTGCCTCACTTGTCGTTCTCAACATTATAAAAATTAGCAATAATTGCTGCCACATTTATTTTCAGCAAGAGAAATGTTATTAAGAACATAATACAAATGGTTATTAATCTATGTTTAATTGGAATTTGTTTCTAAATTTAGACATTTTCCATATTTCACTTCCTACAGTTTAGAAACACCACCATCTCAGCTACTAATGCGTGATGGCAGCCATGTTGGATCAGTAAGTGAGTGAGAAAAAAACTTGCCTCACTTTCCTAAGCAACATCTCAGCTCCATGACGTCACGCCTACGTAAAGTGGGAAGAGTTTGGATCAGTCTCCTCGAGTTAAGAAACAGTTTTCCTCACTTCCCTCAGACATCCCTCTAGTTTAGAAACAGCACCATAACGAACAACTTGCAGATGTCCCTTTCAGTTGCTCTTCAAATAGACAAACGAACAGAAAAACTATTACAATGAACCGAACTTGGTCTTTGGAAACTTAAAAAAAATCTAAAATGGTAATAAAAGATGTTAACTTTGATGATGTAATGATGAAAAACGTTTTTTGTGGCCCCAAATTCCATTGTTTACTTGTTCAGCAATTGATCGTGAACTTCACGTTTGCATCAGGTTTGGTTTTGGTGCACCAGATTACCCAGATTAGGTTTTTGAATGCTCACTGGGGCATTCATAAAGCTAATCTGGTTGATCTGCTTCTCCAAAACCAAACCGGAAGTGGGCTCCCATCCACAAGATGGAGGATGACGGCAGCAACAAACAGCTATACCTTCGTTGTCTTTTGAAGATTACGAGTATTTTTCATCTATTAATGTTGAAATTTTTAATTAGGGGCGACATTCTTACATTTATATACATTAGTATGGAATTAACTCGAATCCTGCAATAAAAAGAATTAACGTAAACTTCTAAATTAAGGTAGACAGTGTGATCACTTCCTAAAAGCTAAGCTGATTTTAGGTTATCATTCACATTTTCCATCAGTTAATGTTGATATTTTTTAATAAAAGTGACCTTTCCTTCCATTTATTTAATATGGTAGGAAACTAAAATCCTAATACTGGTAATTAACAGCCATGAGCATAAAACACTTTTCATCTTACTTTCGTTATTTTTCATAAAAATAAAGTATTTTTTTGCCCGTTTTACGCGATTTCTTAATTTTTTTAAGAACCGTGTAAGCGCCCATCCCCTTAAAATTCTCGAAAATGTGTTTTAGCTCAGTGGGTGTTAACTGGGTGATTTACGGTAGGTGTGATATGATGTGAAAAGGGGGAGGGAGGGGTTCAAAATTATTTTTAAAAAATAGCGTACATACTTTATGAATGTTCCCTTAGGCTTAGGGAGAATTTCGAACAGAAAAAATATGTATTGAATATTTTAAATTTTGAGGAGCCTTATGTCAGCCGAAGCAATTAATGCTTGTATGGCTGAACCGGCTCAATTTTTAACATTACCAGATTTTTTAAGAGTAGAAGAAATCTGGTAAAGGGAGGTGCCAGCCCGGGGATTCGATCCGGGAAACCTCCAATCATTGTCGGGCCAAAAGATTGTCCAGAATTAGCCAGAATAGATCCCATAGCCGCTGAAGGAGCATGGTAGCCAATCACGATACCCTGGCCGGCAGTCCTGGCGGGGACTTTACCAGGGTCCCCTTTCCAGGCGTACGGCCAAATCCGTAAACCTTCAGCAACCAGGCTGAGCTCTCTCACCACTCAGCCACGATGACCACACGATGGCGTCCTATGTAAACGTGTTAGGGGAAGTCTTACTAGTTGCTTAAATCGCAGATAGAGGGCGCCAGGTTTCTATCGAGATTTTCTGATCACTCCATGTACTAGGGAAAAAAGCACTTCCCTATTTGGGCCAGTTTAGCTTACTTTGATGCCTGAGGCTGTGCTTTAACCCTGTAAAGCAAATTAAAAAACGAAAAGAACACAACCACACGTATTTATTAACCTGGCGCATGTCTATTATCAAACAGATCAGCCTGAGCGCATGGCTGGCAACTTGCGTGTCGGTACAAAAGCCTGATAAACACATACAAAATCAGTAGCTTCACAGCGCGTTAAGAAATGCCAAAGATGTCAAAATCGCTGCATTCGAAGGTTGTTGCATTATTCTTCATTGAATGAAAGTAAAACGGCCGAAGAAGACAGCTGAATTGAAATGAATTGAATTTTTATTACTGAGAAGCAAAAAACAGGGACAGTAAAAAAAGTGACAAACCCACTGACCACAAGAGCAGATGCCCACGTGTCGATAATGTCCGCACAAAAGCAAATCGAACAAACACAACGGAAAGATATTTGCAACAATCAGAAAACAGGATTACATGCGACAAAATATTTCACCCAAAAAAAATATATTTAAAAATAATTATAACAATAAAATAACAAAAAAGAAGAAAAACATCAATTTAGGTAAAATTGCAAAGACAAGAACAAAAAAAAAAAAACAACAGTACAATAATAATCCAAGGAAAACAACAGCACAATCCTTTGCCGAAAGAAAGGGGAAAAAAAATACTTAAAATTTAAATTTAGAAAAGGTTAACTCACAATATTGAACAAATCTTTTAAGGTAGATGGGTTTACATCAAGTAGCGACCTGAACAAATGTGCCTTAAATGACGACATCTCATTCAAAATTTTAAGTATAAAGTATAGATTTCGATTTTAAATTGTGGCATTTTTATCCTCTATAAAGTGTTTTTGTTTTTATTAAATTTTCATTTTGCCTGTCGCCTAAATGTCCATCGCCTAAGTGTCCATCGCCTAAGTGTCCGTCGCCTAAGGGTCCATCGCCTAAATGTCCATCGCCTAAGTGTCCATCGCCTAAGTGTCCATCGCCTAAGTGTCCATCGCCTAAGTGTCTATCGCCTAAGTGTCCGTCGCCTAAGTGTCCGTCGCCTAAGTGTCCGTCGCCTAAGTGTCCGTCGCCTAAGTGTCCGTCACCTAAGTGTCCGTCGCCTAAGTGTCCATCGCCTAAGTGTCCATCGCCTAAATGTCCATCGCCTAAATGTCCGATTACCAATTCAAACGTTTAATTTCTGTGGGCAAGGAGTTATAAAACATACTACCCAGAAAGTAACTGCATTTATGGAGTCTTTCCTTATCTACTTAAAGGTGAACAAAGTATAAACCGAATTCGTTCCTGTATGGCAACTGCACTGTGACTGAGGTTGGCGCTAATGACCAAGCTGTCGACGCGCCATTAAGCCTCAATCCCTCCCCCCCCCCCCATATGGTAATCAGTGACGTGACGCGTTGAGAAGTGAGCACTGCTTTCACGAAAAATTAATTAAAGTTCTATAAACATTCAGATGGCGGGCTGGCAGAATATTTAGCTACTGGTAAGCTTCGACGAAAATGCACAATTCCTACAACGAATCGACAAATTCGCCTGGTTAACTTTCAAACGAAATCCACAACATCCAAAATTAACTCTTAGTTAAATTTATGTAAAAGTTACAGTTCATTAAAAAACTCAATGCAATATGGAAAAATTCAGATATAGTCAGTGCTCATACAGGGAAAAAGACTAAATGTGATGTAGGCAATAAATTATTTTCTTGTTAATTTAATTTGGTGGCTGAAAAACCGTCTAAATGTGATGAATGCAACAAACCATTTTCTCATTTATCTAATTTGGCTGCACACGCGCCGGAAAAACCATTAGAATACCGTAAGTCCGCCAATAGTTTTATACGCAACACTCACCTGGTGCAGCAAGAAGACATGCCCACAGGCAAAAAGCCGTTAAAATGATTGTTGTGCGTCAACACCTTTACGCACAAAATTAACCTGCTGCATCACACGCAAATGGGGAACGCCATATACAGATGTGACATTTGTTGCAAAACATTTACGACGAAAATTAATGTTATTATACCACACGCTATGGCTGTTTGCTGTGACGTGCGTATCACGTGACTGGGCTAGTCCAATCAGACGGCCAAACAGCCGTTGTTCTCGTACGTCATTGGCTAACTCATGGTGACGTCACGGCAAACAGCCATTGCGCATGGTTTAAAACTGTTTCGGCTAATGCAAGACCGACTCACATGTTTGAATTCACAGTTCATTAAAATATTAAGAACCCTCCCGGTCATTCTTCCTCTTCTTGCAGGCATTCTTGGTCTGATGACGCGCTGGGGGCCAGGGTGAATCTCTGGCCGTCCCCCCCCCCCCCAACACACCCCCTTTCAAATTATTATATTTTTTTGTTATGTAACAACGACGCAATCAGTGAACGTTTACTGCATTTTTTGTGTGTATTCAGTTGGGAGTCACGAAATGCAGTTTTATTTCTAGATTTTTTAAAGTGGAATGAATTTTCAAATGCAGTTTAACGACCTAATGGCTTAGATGTGTAAACCCCGAGTGGTTTCGATTCTCTTTCTGGGGGGTGTTTCTAAACTAGAGGGAAGTGAGAAAAACCGTTTTAACTCGAGGCGACTGATTCAAACTCCTCTCACTTGACGTAAGCGTGACGTCATGGAGCTGAGATGTTGCTTGTAGCCAAGTGAGGCGGGTTTTTTCTCGCTCACTTCCTGATCCAACATGGCTGCCAACACCGGGAGTAGATGAAATAGTTGTGTTAGGGAAGTGAAATATTGAAAATGTCTGTATTTAGAAACAAAATCCAATGACATAGAGATTAATGGGGCAGTGACACATACATCGTTGTATTATTGTATATAACTCTATGGTGGTGCCAGTAACTGGGATAGGTGCAAGGGTCACTGGAGGGGGAAAAAAAGGGCGTCTTACTGAAGACAATGCAGTTAAGAGTGGATTTCTTAGGCCTATAACGCGTGATTTTTGTCGATTTGTTGCTAGTTGCTGACATTTTTAAGCAAGTGAAATCTTTATTTTCCGATTACAACCTAAGCAGCATAAGGGATTGGAGAAAACAACGTTTTTTTTTTAAGCCTGTGAAATCCGCTCTCAAAGCACTGCCTTGACTAGAAGTGCCGTTGTTTAACCCTCCATTTTAATCTAGTGCCCCTTGCGGCTATCTCTCTTGTAGCCAATATGACGTCACATGACGCTGCTCTATAGGCATCTGTATGTTGTCATTAATATTTCTCTCGCGGAAAATAGACGTGGCAGCGATTGCTGCTAATTTGTCTACTCTTGAGAATGACGAGTGAGACAGCGCTGTTGCTAGACTGATTGCTGCGTGAGATATGACCGTTTCTAAACTGATAGGTTTTGAGGACGTTGTGGGGCGTGGCTTAGACAAATCCGTCTCACTCTTCCCTCAAGTTTAGAAACACACGCGCCTATTTCACGCGGACAATTTTCCAACAAAATTTAGCGAAACGACATCTTGAACGACAAAAAGCGGGGGGGGGGGGGATACTGGGGAGACAGGGGAAAGGAAATGTTTTATTTAGTTTTGTACCGCCATTGTGTGCCATCGATGCCTCTAGGTATTGGTAGAATCGCTGAGTGACAGCGTCGTTATCTTTTAACAATAAAAATACGTTAAGCGACTACCTGAGGCACCGTCGTGTTTTCCAACACCAATTCTCCTTGAAAATTTTTTTTTTGTTTGTTTTCGAAGGCAAATAAGAGTGTTACGGTCTCGTACTTTTTTGGAGAAAATTGATTTTAAGTTATATCGATGAGTTTAACGGTTGTGATCATGAATTATTTAGCAACCGATCAGGAAATGTGTAAGGAAAACGACGGGGTGAAATTTTGATCGGAATGTTTGCGTGAATGTCAGCTTAAATTCTTATTGAGAGAAAAGGGACTTATGGGCAGACTTAAAAAGATGTCCCATACATTCTCCCAAAACAAGTGGGCACGTGGAAGGCCGCCAGTCCGGTGAGCGTGAAGATTTTCAGGTGCAGATTTCCTGACAAATGGGAAGTGCTTGTTTAGGCATGTTCAACATTTTATTTACTCATTCCGTGTTCGGCGAAGCAGGCATTTCTTCGTCATTCTTCTTCGTCTGTTTGTGTAAATCTACTTTAACAGTGTGAACGAACATAAGCCGATCATCAGCGTGCCTTTTAAGGAATGTTTTGTTCGATTTTTGTATGCTATGATGTTACGTGAGGAATTGTTACGGGGGGGATGGGAGAGGTGAGGCGGAATTTCGTCAAAACATCCCATAGGATTCGAACTCTATTGCAAACAGCTTTTCTTGGGAAGCAAAATGAAAATTCCATGCGCGTTTTCTCTGAAGATTGTAAACAAAAATTTATAAAGCAACTACGAAGGAAAGTTCCGTAATTTTCACTATTCTTCCCCAAATCCTATTTACTGCTGTTTTAGGGTACGTTGAAAGTGGTGCAGTATTGTTGGGGTTTTAAATTGGTTGAATAGGTTTCAAGAAAATTTAGGATTGGACACGCTATGGAGAAAATTGCTTCCAAATATCAGAGGGCATCCATGCAGGCTGGTAATTCCTGGGTTTAATGAAAAATAGAACATTGCTACTTTCGGTAACAATGTTCAAGTTTTCATTTAACGTCCAAAGTATAATTTATTAGGTGCGATTAACTTGGAGAATGTTTTGGTATGTTGATGTCACTCCTTTGAAGGGCCGAACCATTCTGAACTTAGCAGTCCATTTTACCATAGTTTTGGTTTTTGATATGATATCACTTCTTTTTTTTAAATTATGTATTAGACTCGACTCAACTAGCCTGTAGATGTGTAGTAAAGCGCTACGCCACAAGTATCTTGAATGGCTGAGTATATAGCTGAACTTACCATTTTTTGGTTTTATTTTGACATTTCGTTTGTTTTTCGTGAATTGGACGGAGTGATGACATGTGACTAGCGTGTGTCTAGATACGCACGTCAGTATACACGTTGTCATTGTCCGAACTTTGGCCGTCCAATCAGAGACGATGCCGACAATACTAACAATGGTTATAACAATACTTTCGTACTTACGCGCCGTTCCCGTTACACCCCCAGGCTGTAAACCAGAAAAGGCATGCGGTTCGTATCGTACTGCAGCCATTCATAAAATATCATAGCTGGAAGCCTTCTCGCTATCTCGGTATCGATGAATAATCACCCAATGGGAATTAACATGTAGGTGAGCGGATAAGAACTAGAAACACATTTGCAACGTTATTGAGGGTCAGATTTTGCATTGAAAACCGCTTAGCTGACATACCTACACAAGTTAATTTTTGTCAGGCAGGTCATTGCTCTCCATTTTACCACAATTCAAGCTTTTGTGTCGTATTATTTTTCCTCCATGCTTAACTATGCTTCAGGATATAAGACAGTTACGCTATGGCTTTGCGGTACAATGGGTTATATCCTCGACAATTGAACAATCTGATGTTTATTGTGCAACTTGGCGAGACACACTAGCGTGTGTCTAGATTTGTCATCGCGTCCTGTAAAAGTCTGGTACTGCCGTTGTTATGACGGTGAGCGTGAAGACTTCCAGGTGCAGATTTCCTGACAAATGGGAACTGCTTGTTTAGGCATGTTCAACACTTCGGCCTTGCAGTGCTGGAAACACCGGTTCTCGTCATATCCCCGAAGTTAAGCAGCATTGAGCTGGATCGATACTTGGGTGGGTGACCGCCTGGGAATCTGGCTGTTGCAGACATAGGGCCTTAGGGCTTCAGGCAGATGACCAGGAGTGGTTAACGCTCGTTAAACCCTTTGAACCCTTAACTTTTAATTGCTGAGCATCATCTCTGTTTATACTTGGGGCTGGTTTAAGTCGTCCTCGCTGGCCCTTCCATGTCCTGGCAACGAATCAGCTTATTATTATTATTATTAAGAAGATAAATTGAACAAAATAAGAAGATTTTTGATGCACTTATTATGTCAAATATAAGTTATGGGCTTACAATATATGGAACAACTTCAAATATTATTATAGAACAATTACAAAAAATAACAAATAAAGCAATTAAAGTACTCTTCAAAGACAACAAAGCAAACCACAGTAATGAGATTTATCAAGATTGGAAATAATGAATATTGAAACAACTTTAAACTGGAACGTTATAAATAAAGATTATTTTTAAAATGAGTACAAAATAAAATTAAACAGAAATATAAGACAATAAAAAAATGGCTACAGGAACCAAGAAGGCGAAACTCGTACGGAAAAAGGAGCACGAGTTTTGTTATACCTACAAAATTTAACAAAATTCCAACTGAATTAAGACAAATACAAAATTACAATGAAATGCAACGTAACACCAAAAAGTGGCTTTTAAAAATTCATTAAAATAAACAGTAAGAACGAAAGAAATTTATGAAGTAAATACTTAAAAAAAATTACATATGGCGAATAATTGAAATGGGATAAAATTACAGTATAGATTAATCAGCGTTAAAAACATTGAAATGTGTATAGATGTATTGCCTATTAATTGCTAGCACACACAAGTCTAGTAGGACTTCGTGCCGGTACTTGTAAAAAATATACTTGTACTTGAATAAAAGCATTATTATTATTATTAACTTCTTGACTACAGTTTTTTCTTTTAAATAGGTTGGCCAGATTTATTTTGAAATGGTTTACAATGGCCGAAAATCGGCTATCACGAATAAGTACTAACATTGGCCTTGTGGAAAGCTAACATATATTGAGCTCTAAGAAGTGCCGAAGTCGGCAGAATTGCTGCATTCGAAGATGGTGGACTTATTCTTTGCTCTGTACGTCCTGACCACCTTTGACTTTTGACCTTCGCTTACCGTCGCATCAGAATTCTTCAGGCACTCTGGTCAGTTCATTAGGCATAACCAGAGAAGCAGCAGCCCGTAATTTCTCGAATTCTTCTCTGGTATTTGTTGCAAAAGCGTCGGATGAATTTCCTGAGCCTTGAGAAAGTAAATAATGTACTCCAAAACCTAGTGTGCGAAATCGTACGCCACATTACAAAATCATCGCGGCTAATCCATCAAAACTCACCGCTGAAACAGTTTGGCACCTCCAGCACACAGCAAATGGTAGGAACACTCAACAGAACGTTCCAAAAGTGTATGTTAAGTGAAAGAGATGTCTCCTCTCCACACGCCTGAGTGACGGAGCCATCTGTAGTCGATAATGTCTTCCCTCATTTACGCTAAAAAAAATCGACCACTTCTTCGATAGTGCTGGTTGATGTTTCCCACAGTCCCTTGCAAATCCATCAGTCGGATCGAGGTATAACCAGGGATGACGCTAGAATCACTTTACTGGGGGGGAGGGGGGCTGCAGTGGGGCAACAGTATTAGTTAGGGGAGCGAACCAATAATTCTGCTTTCGTACAACCCCCCTCCCCCCCCCCCCAAAAAAAAACAGAAAATAGCACTCAACCTATTCTCTTTCTCCCACCCAACGTTCTTTACTGTTTCCTATCCCATTTTTTTTTTGGGGGGGGGGGATGTTTTAAATCCAGCAGTAAAAAAGTTTCTAAATTTACAGCTGTTGCACCGTAACTAGGCTGTAGTGCTACGTAAATACGGATGGAAATCTGTTTGCGTTGCTAAGAGGACTTCGGCCTTTGATTTCATGGTCGTGGGTTCAATTCCCCACTCAGGCTGTCTGATATTTAAGTCCAAAAGGCAACGTACATAGGTCTGCATCTATATTTATTTAACCCTTCGAGCCCATTTGGCTTTCCGTCCTGTTTTTAATATAGTACTAAGGTTGTCAACCACGGAGACGGGAGGTTGTGCCAGGTTACAGATTTTTATAGTGTCCGCGGCCTATCTTGAGTTCTTCGCAGAACTAACACAGATAATCGATTGTACGTTTTCAGTAGCAGAGTGCCTTGTTGATATCCAATATGCTTACAAAAAACAATGGCGGCCATCGATTAAAGCCACCCCCTCCA
This sequence comes from Lithobius niger, assembly GCA_023313725.1. Lineage (NCBI taxonomy): Eukaryota > Metazoa > Arthropoda > Chilopoda > Lithobiomorpha > Lithobiidae > Lithobius > Lithobius niger. The sequence continues at coordinate 7,039 of JAHWFP010125456.1, read as the reverse complement.
GGAAGATGTAGCCGCTCATAAAATGCTTGCAGGACTCAAGATACATCGCGCTGACAATAGGGTTTTTTTTATGCGACGTCAGGTTCTTCCTGTTGCCGTTCAAGAAACTAACCTAGTTTCCTTATTTTGGCCCCAACAGCTGCGGGGGGGGGGGAGCGCCAGAGAGAGAAAGAAATTTGGAGAGGGTGCTTGTCCCTTGCCCTCTGCCGACTTCGTTCAGTCCTCGTTGTAGTTTTGGAAGATTTGAATGACTGACGTAACAATAAATCGCATGCGTGACGTCATGTGTATACCCAAACTTGCCAACAATAGTGAGTTTTGATGGATTAGACTTTTAGTTTTGGAAGGTATCGTCTGATTTCTTTTGGTGGTTTTCGAACGTATACTGAGATTTTTGCGCATCTACAAAGCGATGAAGTGGGCGACGTTACGGGTATTGTTTTTACGACCTTTGTTTGTTGTTTCGGCCATTGTTGCTCATGTCGATTGCAGCATGTAAAAGAGCCTACGTATTTCCTAGAAAAATTGTCCCCTTCTTACCAAGACAACTTTAGCAATTGTAAGGGACGTTATTTCGGCAATTTCCTTTCCTTCTTTCTTTTTTTTTTATTTCCTTTGAGTTCAGCCAAAACGTTATTTTAACATATTAACAAGGACCCGTCGTAGCGTCCGGATTTATATCTTCTAATTACAGTTTTCATTTCTCGTCAGTTATGTTGACAATTTTTAACAAATGAAGAAACCGAATTTTTTAACTCGACCCAAACGCAAAAGTAGTTTGGCGTAACTGGTTTTGAAAAAGAGGGGCGCGGAGTTCATGATGACGTCGGTGGTCAGGTTCGGAAATTTCAGGGTAGAACTGTTTTGTGTAACCATAAATAATTGCAGAAGAAAAAATCCATACTTTCAATGACTGCGTCGTTGTTACATTATATTTAAAAAAAAAAAAAAAACATTTTAAAAGGGAGGGGATGGGATAATAAAGGCTGGTATCAGGGCGTTATCAGACCAAAATTCCTGAAATTCAATGCTTTTATCAAGTAAGACATTGAAATACATTTACACAGTGCTTGAGATTTTTGCTTCACGATGCCAGCTCTACTGAGACTCAAATAACAGCAAGGCACACTGTATTTGTCGCTGGAAAAAATGGTGAAATAAGAAGACAAATAAAATCATGGCAGAGATGCCAAGTGTCTTTAGCTCATAAATGTGAACTTACAGTTATCAATTTAATGTATTTTTATTTGTTAGACTAATTCCACTTTTGTGAATTATAAATTTAGGAAGCAACCCTACATGCAATTGCTTTGCGTCGGACTTTGTAAATTCATAAGGATATTTAAAAAAAAAATTCAAAGCTTATTTATGAGCCACAAAGAGAATAATGAAAATGGCAAATAACTAATTAAAATGACAGATAATTAATGAGAACTAGTGAAGTCGCTCGCTCATTCCGCGTCGTCTTGCTACGCTCGAGGAGCTTTCACGCTGAAACTCTTATGCTGCTGACAGACATTTCACGTCTAAAACGATCAAGCAAATGGTCAAGAGTGCAGTACGCATTTTTCGTAACCATAAATTATTCCAACATTTGCATCTTTCGAAGCAAAAAGATCAAGCAATTTATCAGAAAAGCGCCGTTTCTGATGACAAACGCTGCTTTTCGTTCGCTTCACTCACTCAATCAGCGCAACATTTCCTCAGAAACGTGACTAAATCAATGTACACCAAGAACCACACGTCACTTGTAATTTGTGTTAGTATACACTTTATATGGGTTTTCTAGTTTTACTTATTGTAAGAATATTGTTCTTTACGTCCTGCTTAGTACAGATTTTTCCATGGGCGTCTTATCACTTCACTTTCTGATGAACCCTCACTTGGAGAAACATCTGCAGAACGTCAGATGTAATCTCCTACGAAGGCGAGAGATCATCTCTCTTCGCTCGATGGAGGTAACTTTGACGTTATTTTTTCATAGTTTTTCGCATATTTGAGGGTCATAATATCAAGTTACAGCGATGAAAATAGGTTGTAGGTGCTTTGGTTCCAGAGGAGTAGAGGTACAAACACACAAACAAACACACACGCACATCATACGTCTTTAGTGATGTAGATGACATAATTTAACTGTATTTCAGGGTTTAAAACATGAACAGTAAAAACATTTCTGTTAACTACAAGGTGCCTTGGTTAACCAAAAGCATCACGCTCCAAAACACGACAAAAATTCTCCACATGTTCCAAAATTAGTAAGAGGCAATCACACTGTTCCTGAACACCCCCCCCCCCCCCGAGTTCCCCCACCCTCTTTAGCAGGGAACTATAGTACTATTAGATTTTAAGGCAACACAACGTTTAAAAAAACTCATGTCACAGCTTCATGGTGGTGGTCATAATGACTTTGAGTGAGGCCTTTACATCCTAATTTAGTGGTAGTGAAAGATTCCGGGTGTCTACTCACTTACAAACATTATTTTTTTGTTAAATCTTCCTTAATACCTTGAAGAGACCTAGTCATCTCGCCACCATCGACTTAGCGATTAATTCCTTATGGCACTGCTCATAACGTGGCTTTTCTTCCAACACCCAATCACCCACAGGAATCTTTGGACCTAAGTAGGACCTAAAACCCTCACTAATAATCATTATGACTCCGTTTTACAACAATGGTATGAATTTCGTAAAAGTTGTCGCCTAATATTTTGTTCCCTGCTAAATGGGGGGGGGGGGCCCACGTGATTGTTTTGTCCTGGTTTTGGAAGAGGGGAGAATATTTCTGTTTTTTTTCTCGTGGTGCCCCTTTTGGTTAACCAGTGCACCTTTTAGTTAACTGAAATGTATTTATAGATTACAACAATTCTGGCGAAAGTAGTAGCGCGACAATCCTTCATGTTTTAAACCTCAAAACTTACTTAAATTATTTGTAGCTTAATTTTCATTAACTGTTTTAGCTCTTTATAGATAATGAATAAGTTTTTTTTTTTATTAAAACGATTATTGGGGCGTGGTTGATGTTATTGCGGATGTGGATGTCTGCAAGTATATAGGCGTAGTGAAGCAAAAAATCTAAAGCCTTCCAAGCGGCATGATACACCTGTTACATATTTGCTGGAAGAACCATTAAAAAAAAACAAGAACATAAAACCATCAAAACAGTAACGGTAAATGTGTAAAAACACATGCGTTGACTATAAAATTCTTAAAACAAACATCCCCGATTCTCTTGGTTTGCCTTCAGACATTTTTCGTTTGTCTGATGACGGCCTGGGAGCGACGGACGGTGATGCGGGCCCCCCCCCCCCCCCCGGCTTCCTTTAAAAAAAAAATTATGTAACAACGACGAATTCAGGCGAAGTTTGCCGAATTTGTTCTTGTATTTATTTGTGGTCACGAAAATCAGTTATCTGGAAGTTTTGAAAAAGTGGGTGAAATTTTTTTTAATGTAGTTTCGCACCATCTATATAACGGCCGAGACATACGAACGCCAGGTGGTTTCTATTCTCTTAATTCACGCCGACAAATTTCCATTTTTCACCATCAGATGCCTCTGGGTGTTGGTAGCGTCGTTTGTTGAGAGCGTCGTGATGTTTGAACAATAAAAATATGTTAAGCGACGACCTGGGGTAAAACGTCGTGTTTTCCAACCGCAATTCTCTGCACAAATTTTTCATTTCAAAGGCAAATGAGAGTGTTAGGGCTTGTAGGTATTTGGGAGAAAAAAAAAATTGATTTAAAAGTCGCATCGATCGTTTAATAGTTTTCATCATGAATTATTTTGCCATTGATCAGACGGGTGTAAAAAAAAGGGATGTATATCTGATGGGAATGGCTGTACTGCGAATGCCGGTTTAAATTTCGACTGACAGCAAAGGGACCTAAGTGAGGACCTAAAACCCTCACTAATAATCATTATGACCCTGTTTTAAAACAATGTCATGAATTTCATAAAAGTTGTCGCCTAAAATTTTGTTCCCTGCTAAATGGGGGGAAGGGGGCACGTAATTTTTTTTTTCCTGGTTTTGGAAGAGGGGAGAATATTTTCCGGTTTTTTTTTCTCTTGGTGCCCCTTTTGGTTAACCAGTGCACCTTTTAGTTAGATGAAATGTTTTTATCGATTGCAACAATTCGGGCGAAAGCGGTAGTAGCGCAACTATCCTTCATGTTTTAAATCTCAAAATTTACTTAAATTATTTTATTTACTTAAGATAATTTTGGCGTGTTTCGACTGCCAAAAAGTATGACTCCAAAACCGAAGATTATACATTAACGTCGATGAGCTGGAATACTGTAACGGGACACCAAATAGGACGAACGAAGTGAAACGCAGAGGTCGCAGCCAGCCTATGAAAACCTATGAAATCTATAAAAACCTGTATTTTAATATTCTGACCCTATATTTTTGCCCAAATAACCTGCTATACCAATAAAATACCTATTTTTGAAAGCTGGTTCCGGAGCGATGTGTTCTTGAATGTGTAATCTCATTTACCTTGTAGTTATTGAACGAAATCGGTAACGTAACAGTGTACCCAGTGCCGCAGCTACCTTTATCGAAAGCAAAAATGTTGGGCCCCTCCTTTTTTTTTAATTAATTAATTTTTTTGAGCCTTAAGTGAACTGAAGCAATTTAATGCTTGTGTGGCTGAACCAGCTCAATTTTTGAACATCTATACCAGCCTTTTTTGAGAGATGAAATATTTGGTCAAGGGA
>JAHWFP010125455.1:0-21100 GCA_023313725.1 Lithobius niger | reverse complement strand
TGTTGTCAGATTTCGTCTGCTTTCAATCGGTGATAGTGCCACTTTAAGCGGCGAATGAGAAAACTGTTTGCCAGGAGGAATTCTTTATCTTATTGTCACGAATTACAAGACTCAAGTATTTTACTCAAACCATGTCCAATTCGGCCAATCCATGTAGCGTTGTTTCCATGGCAACACCACCCTTTGCCATCGCGATTAAATTCTAGCTGCGAGAATGCAAAGACGAGTGGTTGTATAAACGCGCCCTAAACCTGACACTTTGCAACATTTAATCGGACTAACTTTGTTAGGCTTACCACGGTTAGTTTTGGCTAAAACTTCGGGTAGTCTTTGCTCCAAAACGTGCGACAACTTGGGATCGTGTTTCGCCACATCTCTAATATCAAGTCCGTGGCGTGTGAAAAATCGAACAATGTCTTCTAGGGAATTGTTTTTCTGTTGTATTGGGATTTCCCGGCATTTCACCCGAGGTGCAGAAATGTTACGATGATGGGTTAGCGGAGCAAATCGAGGCGTCAGACCTTTCGGAGGAGGGGGAAGATGCGGACTTTTTTCGTGGACTGCCTTTTCACCTTTTCCATCCTCATCAGATTCCCAATCAGACGGATAATCCGCATCGGTTTCAGAAGAATTGGACCACGTTTGATTTTGTGTATCATCTGCAGTTCTGAGATCGTCTTCGTTGCTAACGCTTTCCGTTTGGCTAGAATTTACCGAGTCCCGTTTTCGATCCTCCGAACTGCTGACGTAATCGGCAATGACGTCATCCTCGTAGTCGACATCTGATTGGTTGCAGTCTTTCGCGACGTCCATCGAGCGGCCATTTTTAAACTGCGACGTTTCTCCTATGATCGCTCCGATGCATTCAGATATTGCAGTATCGGCGTCGTGACATCTCCGATCTTCTAAATTATATTTGCCGAAACTTACTTGGGCGATGCTGAAATCGAAACGTGGATTCTTCAGTATTCGTGTTGTATTAAGCACATTTTGGATGTCGGTTTCTTCACGTTTCGCATTTTCCGTTTTGGGATCCATCGCATCACAATAGTCCGTTTCTTTACTTTTAGTAATTTCCGTTTTGGGATACATCGCATCACAATTTTGTTTAACCCATTCTGCAGTGTCAACGCCGCCATCTTGGTTGATGACGTCATGTTTGCGATTGTTGCAAATTTTACGGCTTGAACAATTTTTTGTTATTGGAGCTTTCTTATTCATAATATGCCACTAACATGGTAAACGTTTCCTAGCTAAATCATTTAGAAAAAAACTTCAAATTTAAAGACTCATACCCAGTCCTTTTGAAACGGAATGTTCAGGTAAACACCACAGGCAAATTTTAAGTTGAAATCTCAATTTTCTTTACCGTACATGATTTTGCGTCCGCACAAAGATAAGTTTCAGTCCCAAATACACATAAACAAACTTGAACTAAAAAAAAAAACACGTTTCTCGTGATCATTGTTGTGTCTACGTTTTCTAATTGTGGTAGCTGTCGAGTTCTTTTCAAAGTGTATTAAGAACCACGCTAGTGGTTCATCCGTCAAGTTCATTGTCAGAAAGTGATGCTGATTATTCACTGGAAGCACATGTTTCTCGTGATCATTATTGTGTTTGTGTTTTCCAATTGTTGTAGCTATCGAGTTCTTTTGCAAGTGTATCAAGAACCACGCCAGTGGGCCGTTCATCAGATCAAGTTCATTGTCTGAAAGTGATTATTTAGTCTATCCGTCGTTGGCGGCCACTGGTCAAGGAACATTATTGAAAGCCAGGGATTCAACGTTTTCACGAATTTAGTGATGATGAGAGTAAATAAATGTACGGCCAAACGTTTAGAACTTGTTGAAATAGGTGGTGTTGGTGCCGTAACACCGTTAGCCATCTCTCAAAAATGTGTCACTTACTTCTAGGTGAAAAATGAGTGATTTTCCGGTTTTGTGTTATGGAAGTAATACGAAAAAATTTTCTGCCACTGAGATAAAATAATTTATGCGACAGATCTGGCTGAAATTTGGCATTCGGTCACATTTGACCGGTAATCGAACCATTTATGTTTTGACTATTGTTTTTTTTGGGGGGGGTGGGGGGAAGGAAGCACGAATCCAAACTGGGTTATCTTCCCCACGACGATGAGAGAGACAATCTAGCTAGAGAAAACCAAGCTGTAAACCCAGGATCTTTGACATGCCCCACTCGACACGAGCACGAAGCACCACAGAGACTAATGGACTGGCGTTTACAATAAAGATTGCAACAATTTGTAATGCTATTTTATGGACATTGGGAACACGCCAGCTATGATCCAGAAATTCGTCCCCCATTGTTAGTGACATTGTTTTAAAAAAAAAAAAATCCAGTAGATTTGTTTAGTTTTAAGTTTAGACAGAGCGCATGGCCTCGGGCCCTTAGGCTCTTGAATAAACCAAACCAACCAATCCAGTATTGATGGAAAGTCTGTGCATGAAGTGTAGGAAGTCGGTAGGAAGTGTAATGAACAGTTGGACAGCAAGGATACGAAACTCGGGGTCTGAACATGGACGGTGAGAGAATCTTGTGAACAGTGGACTGGCAGTCTTGTGCATGGCAGTCTTGTACCGTGCAATCCGGAATAGCAGTCAGGGAAAGAAAGATGTATGGCGAAGTGTTTTGTACAGGGTGTGTTAGTAGGCAGTTATCAGTGTATAGAGCAGTGACACGACGGAGTATTATTGTATGTAACTCTATGCTGGAGCCTTAATGGGTTAGCTGCAAGGGGCACTTCACAGAGAAACAGAATGGCGTCATACTGAGGCCGATGCTGTGAAGAGTGAGTTCTTAGACCTAAAACGCGCGATTTTTGTTGTTGGAGAAAACAACGTTATTTTAAACCTAAGAAATCCGCTCTTCCATTGTTTTTCCCTCCATTTTTATGTAGTGCACCTTGTAGTTATGCCCTCCAAAACCCATACTGGTGCCAATATGGCGGCAAATGTTACTGCTCTATAGTGTTTTGTGTGGTTTGGTGTAGCTCAATTTGTGATTGGGCGCTTGGCCTTGGGCTATGGCTCATAATAAACAAATTTCAATTTCTATTTAGCTTATGTATGGGGCTTACGGCGTTTGGCCACGGCCCTGCGAATAAATTCCAATTCCAGTATTGAACATTCAATGGGCTCTTGGATGCCTACCATAACTGGTTCTTTTCTCCATCTTCGTGCTGTCAGTTTTGTATGACGTCTGGACTGCAATCTGATCTGATAATAGTGGTGTGATTTGTGTATTCCTTGGTTGCAGTTTTGGTAGTGCATGACTCAGGGTCGCAGCTCTACTGAAATTTAATTTAATTCATTTTCAGTATAGTGCAGTGACACGACGTTGTCTTATTGTACATAACTCCAGCTAGTTACTGGGTTAGCTGCAAGGTGCACTGGTGGGGGAAAAGAAGAGCGTCTTACTGAAGCCAATGCTATTAGACTGGATTTCTTAGGCCTAAAACGCGCCATTTTTGTCGATTTGTTGGCAGTTGCTGACATTTTTAAGCCAGTGGTATCTTTATTTTCCAATTACAACCTAAGCAGCATAAGGGATTGGAGAAAACAACGGTTTTTTAAGCCTACGAAATCCACTCTCAAAGCACTGGCTTGACTAGAAGTGCCGCTGTTTAACCCACCTTTTCAATCTAGTGCCCCTTGCAGGTATCTCTCTTGTAGCAATATGACGTCACTTGACGCAGCTCTATTGGTCGTGTTTATGGTGCAGTATTTTAGTTGTAATTATAACAACACAGTGGTAAATATTACAGTGGTAAATCCAAAAGAAGTACGAAAATTTAGACAAGAAGGGCTAGGACGTTTCTTTGAGAGGAAAAAGTTATTTCCGGTGTATGCAATACGTCGGATGATGACAACAAGGACGTTGCCTGCGTGCAGCCTTAGATAAAACTGCTCTTCGTCAGGGCTGTACTACAGTACGCCCCGGATCTTGGGTGAAAAATACCATACGCGACTAAATTGCCCAATATGGCCGCCGAAAACACCCTGTGTCGATTCTGTTGCCGCTTTCTATCAGCCGAGGGTGATAGTGATAGTTAAAAGAATGCCAACGGTTCCTTCTCTTTAACCGCTTTCTGATACACGATCGTGTCGCTAGTTATTTTAACGTGCAGAAAAGTAGCGGAAAACTGGTGAATCCACAAGAGCAGCTATTGACGTTTTGCCCTTCATTATAGCTACCGTTCAGTGTCGCTGACAGTGAATTAGCATGTCGTTTTTGGAACTATGGTGTTGCCGTGGGGTTGTCCCGACTAAGATCTGTAGTTGAGGGCATGCAGTGCTGTTTTACTAACGTTCGCAAGCTTTCCTTTCATCAGAGATGTGGTTATACTCTGAAGTTGTACCGGACATTGTATTTGGTGCTGGTATGCCGGTGTTGGTAGCTGTTATATCCAACTTCTTTATTTACCTTTGCTTACAGCGAGCACATTCCAGAAAGCACACCGTGGGCGGTCACTTCAGTTCACCAAAGTAGTTCCTGAACACATTGTGAATTTTGCGATCCCTCAGCTTGACAGCACCAGTGAAGCATCGGACTCATCGACTTCAGGTTTTCCCGTTGAATCCACCAACCACAAGGTGGCAGCCCTACAGTTGTTCGTTCTATACAGCAGTGACACGGCGTAGTATTATTGTGTATAACTCTATGGTGGAGTCAGTAACTGGGTTAGCTGCAAGGAGCACTGGAGGGAGAATGGAAGATCGTCTTATTGAAGCCAATGCTATTAGACTGGATTTCTTAAGCCTATAACGCGCGATTTTCGTTGCTGGAGAAAACAACGTTCTTTTAAGCCTAGAAATCCGCTCTCAAAGCACTGTCTTGACTAGAAGTACCGTTGTTTTCCGTTACATTTTAATCTAGTGCACCTTGTAGCTATTACCTCCAAATGGTGTCTCGTAGCCAAAATGACGTCACATGACGCTGCTCTATAGGGTTATACTATTTTAGGTTCTGGAAGTAGCTGTATTTTATTACCGTTTACTATCGCCTGACACACGCATGCACTAACGTTGGCAGTGACTGGAACCTTGTACACACATTGAGCGGCTGTGCCATATGTATGTCTGCGTCGTTAGGCCTAACCGTAATTTTAGCTGTCGGCATGGCTTTTGCTACTGACAGGATAAGTTTTAACCTTTCTGTGAGAAATTCCAGTGGCAATCCCGGTCTCTTGAATTTGTTGTTTCAGCATTTATGTTGAGCACTGAACCCTGATGTAAAGTTGAAGACCTTCCAAACAATTTCCCTAGTCTGTAAATCCCGAGTGTTTCCCTTGTCGGGAAAGCAATGAAGTGAGAGATAAGGTAGCCATGTTAGTTCGTCTGCTTGAAGGGAAATATTACCTGGCGTGATCAATCCATTTTCCAAAGATCCGTACAAATGGCCAAATAGAACCTAAAATAGTATAGTTGTGTAAAAGTTATTAACAAATGGTGGCGACTGGGTGTCACACAAAGTCCCGACTAAGTTAAAAGAAGGTAACAAGCCACTCGACTTTAAGAAATAAACGTATTTATCGGCCGATATCTAAGATGGTGCTACCACTGACTGAAAGTAGGCAGAATCTGGCAACATGTAGCGTATCTAGCACTGCTTACATCAAGCGATGGAATGCACAATGTCATTTTTTTGTACAAACAAACAAGCCACGAGCCTTCTTAATTATTGAGTGAAAATTTCTCGTGCACCTGGGAGCAAGCTGTACAGGTTAACAATATTACTGCAGCTAGACGGCGCCAGCGTATTTGCGAACGGTCATCAATCGATGATGGTGCCACTTTAAACTTAAAGGTGCCGGTTCACCATTTCGATAGCGTTGCCCAGTCTAAACACAGCATCCACGTTCCAGATTTTCTGTCATCCTATAGGCCGGAATAGGTCACGTGATCTCGTTTTAGTTATGAAAATTTGCGGCGCTGCAGCAAAGTGTTGTTCTTTTTTTTTATTTACCGCTATTTTCCTTATATTGATTGAAGATTCTACGGTGCTGCATCTAGGAGTTGAAGAGGTGAAAAGGCACCTTTAAATGGACTTAGCAACACTCTTGACTACTTACGTATGATAGCAAGCATACGTTCTTAAAACTCTTCTTTTGCCATATTGGCCGCCATTTTGCTCATTGACACATCAACAAACGCTCTTCGAAAACTATTGACGCGTGACGTGACCTTCGGTGAAACCGGTTCTTTTTTGGTGTAATCGATCGCTTAGCTGTTATGTGAGGTTAGGAAAGTATTCAGTGCAACTTTTTTTATCTTAAGTAAAAATTGCGAAACTCTAACTCAACTCGAATTATTGGCCAGAAATTCCACTCGACTCGGCTCGAAATGAAATAGTGGACTGGTACTGTACATTCCTGAGCTTAAGGTAACAGGTTATCGAAGATGACAATCAGCATTAAAAACTAATCTTATAAGAATAAAAGATTAACTAGCTTCAGAAGGGTAAGAAGATACTATTGCCTGACTGGGATTTGAAAGTGAGATCTTCTTGTCCCTAGTCTAATTATGCTCTACCAACTGCGCTCTCCAGCTGAGCCGAGTACCTATCAGCCATCTGAATGGGCCAGCTGAACCGAATACCTAGCCGCCATCTCTACGGGCCAGCTGAACCGAATACCTAGCCGCCATCTGAACGGGCAAGCTGAGCCATGTACCTAGGCTCCATCTAAACGAGGCAGCTGAGCCGTGTACCTAGCCTCCATCTGAATGGGCCAGCTGAGCCGTGTACGTAGCCTCCATCTGAATGGGCCAGCTGAGCCGTATACCTAGACTCCATCTCTATGGGCCAGCTGAGCCGAGTACCTAGCCTCCATCTGAATGAGCCAGCTGAGCCGAGTACCTAACCTCCATCTGAATGGGCCAGCTGAGCCGTGAACCTAGCCTCCATTTGAATGGGCCAGCTGAGCCGAGTACCTAGCCTCCATCTGAATGGGCCAGCTGAGGCATGTATCTAGCCTCCATCTGAACGGGCCAGCTGAGCCGTGTACCTAGTCTCCATCTACACGGGCCAGCTGAGCCATGTACCTAGCCTCCATCTGAATGGGCCAGCTGAGCCGTGTACCTAGCCTCCATCTAAACGGGCTAGCTGAGCCGTGTACCTAGCCTCCATCTGAACGGGCCAGCTGAGCCGTGTACCTACCTTCCATCTGAATGAGCCAGCTGAGCCGTGTACCTAGCCTCCATCTAAACGAGCCAGCTGAGCCATGTACCTAGCTTCCACCTGAAGGTGGCAGATGTTCAGTCTTTCTCAATGGTAACGTAAGGACCACAAATACACAAGAGGAAAGAAAGCTACGTCCTTCTTGGGCCCCCAACCAAAAAAAAAAACTAATGCCAGTTTATAATTACACAATAAATCCCAAGGTAATGGGTTGCAGAATCATCCAGTCAATAGCAAGCCATTCCTGGTCTTATTCTGGAATTGCAAATTCTTTAAATGAATTCAAGATAATTGTAATTGAAATAAAGATATCTGAACTGAATTAAAGATTCATTTAATACAGTTTCAATGAAGTTTAAATGAGATTAAAACTATAAATAACGTTTAAAGCTTTAATTCATTAAACGTTCATTAATTCAGTTTAACTCATTTCATTCATAATTCAATTGCAGATAACGTTAATTCATCGAGTTTAAAGATATCTGTAATGGTGAATTACATACATCCTTAATTCAATTCCGTACATCAGTCAACAATTGTTATTTAAAGATATCTTCAAATGATTTAGAAGTAGTTTTAATTCAATTGCATTCACCTCTAACTCATTAAAAAAATTAGACATCTTTAAGTGAATTAGTCATATCAGCAATTTATTCAAAGATATCTGCAATTACAGAATAAAAGCAATAATGGCTTGCCATACTGGTTATCATTAAAGAATATCCTTTGAGGCAATATATGAATTGCAGGAATTTTTTTCAGCCCTGTTATAGGATTGGAGAGGTGGAGGAGGAATGTCAGACTAAAAACAATTAAACTGACCGAAGTAGATGAGAAATCCAATTCTATGCCTCCAGAAGTGGCACCTTCACCAGTCAAAATGTTAAATATGATCCTTGGCTTTTAACCATCCTGAAGTAAGTGTTCACAATGTAATGCTTGGAAGATGCCAGTCTTGATACGTTACTTTAGTTTTCAATTACACTTTTTAAGCCTTTGGATCTGAGGGAATTCGGCTTGCAAGCGGGAATACGTCTTCGGATCTGACAGAATTGAAAATGGATGGAAGAATTGACAACGCGTCACCAAATTTTCGACGACCCTCCCGTCAAGATCCTGAAAAAAATCCTTTCCCCCCTCCATAGAATCAAAAAAAATTCACCCTCTCCTCCACTCAATCCAAAAATATCCAGTTGATCCAATTATAGAGCAGCGTCAAGTGACGTCATATGGCTACAAGAGCGATACTTGCAAGGGGCACTAGATTGAAATGGTGGGTTAAACAACGACACTTCTAGTCAAGCCAGTGCTTTGAGAGTGGATTTCGTAGGCTTAAAAAACCGTTGTTTTCTCCAATCCCTTATGTTGCTTAGGTTATAATTGGAAAATAAAGATTCCACTTGCTTAAAAATGTCAGCAACTGCCAACAAATCGACAAAAATCGCGCGTTTTAAACCTAAGAAATCCAGTCTAATAGCATTGGCTTCAGTAGGACGCTCTTCTTTTCCCCCACCAGTGCAGCTAACCCAGTTACTGGCTTCACCATAGAGTTATACACAATAATACTACGTCGTGTCACTGCCCTATAGTCACTATTGAAAGTCTGCAGAATCTGGCAACATCTAGCGCAATCTAATACTATCTAGCACTTGCTTGCATCAAGTGAAGGAATGCACAACGCCGTTTCTTTTATTACGAAACAAACGAGCCACGAGCCTACTTAATTATTGAATGAAAATATGGTACGTCCTCGTGCACCTGGGAGCAAGCTACACAGGTTAGCAATATTACTGATGCTAGAATATGGCGCCACATCATTTTCGTACGATTTTCAATCAGTGATAGGGTCACTTTAAATCCAATTGATTTGGGCGATGCCACCATGGTGGTTACCCAACAAGTTAACAACACTCAATTTGAAGATCCATCTCACATTAATATGTTCTGTTCTAGCCGTGTTGCCTGAACACTCAATGTGCAGCATCCATCGAATGGAAAGCAGTGGAATCAGTGGTGGCGCTGCCAGTTGGTGACACCCAAAATCACATCCTCCCCGCCGCCGCATTTCTGGCTGCACGGCCAGTGGCGCGGCGAACGCCAAAGGTTCAGGACTCCGTAATGAGCAATGGAACCATGTGGTGGCGCGGTCATGGTGCCCAAGTATGCAGGAACCCGTAGGGCCACCACAGTGCTCACTGGGCAACCACGATGGTGCCACCATTAATTTTGGTGACGTCACCATGGTGGTTACCTAACAAGTTATTAGCCACAATGGTGGTACCGCCATTACTGCCAGCAGCACTAATGTTGCAGTTTACACCACATATCAATACGTTCTGGCCGAGTTGCCGGAATGCCTAATGTGCAACATCCAATGGAAAGCAGTGCAATCACATGGTGGTGCTGCCTGTTGGTGGCACCAAAAATCGCTTCGTCCCACCACACACCACCGCATTAGTTCTGGCTGCGCGGTCACTGGCACTGCCAACGCTGAGCGTGCAGGAATCCGTAGAGATCAACGGTACCATGCTGTGGCGCGGCCATGGTGGCCCAGTATTTAGTGGCCCTTAAGATAGCGTGATCAGGGTTGGGACGAAAATTTGGTGGCAGCAATAAGTGTAAGTGCTTATTCTTGCTATGAGCTATCCAGATTCTGCGTATTTGATTCCAATACAAATTTCTGTGCTATCCGGATTACACTTGCACAGCACAGTGCATCGTACTTTGCTGAGATTAACTAGTTTCCTTTCTTAAAAACCGCAAATTAACGAATATTAATCTATTCAAAAGAAATCCAATATAGCCTTTTACTCTTTTCTGAACAAATACTTCAGTGTTCGTCAAGTTTAAATTTTGACAAAAGTGGATTAAGCGGATTGGGGGAAGAAGTCTTTATTTTACCTATGGCTTTGAATTCTTAAACAAGGGTCACCCGGCCTGCCTTATAACATTCCGCCTGCCTTGTAACAGTTGATCGCCATCCGCGCATATAACATCGCAAAGGTCAACTGCGATAGTAGCTGCGTTCCTCGCAGCGAAGAACGCAGCTACTGTCTCAATTGGCATTGCGCATAATAGACGAACCAGCATGAACGCATTAATCGTGTCGTCACAAACCGGAATGATTCTCGTATTTTAACATCACGATTTATAATTTTCCAGGCTAGTGTGTTATAATTTTTGCTTCGGCACACATGCGAACACAGAGATGAAACGTCATGGTTATTGTAAGCACGCAAAAGATCATATGCTGCGGGGCGCAGTAAATATAGCTAAAGGAATATACCTCCCAGCACCATTTTTCTCGATCCACCACATCAAGTACGTCCCAAAGGTCTATTTACTTACCGTTAGTTAACACCTAGCCAAAAATCTGTTTTAAAATGTGGCGTCTAGGGGTTATTTGTTGAATAATTGTTAACTTTATTTACTGCGTCCCACATTATATGATCCTTTGCGCGCTTACAATAATCATGACGTTTCATCTCTGTGTGTGCATGTTCTAATTTTCTAATAACTACCATGAGATCAAAAATCTGAAAGACTAATGCGCTAAAAAATCAAAATTAATTATTCCAATAGATTGCGAAGCAAAATTATAAAACAATAGCCTAGAAAATTATAAATTGTGTTGTTTAAATACGATAATCATTCCGGTTTGTGACGACACATTCTTTACTTGATGCTGTTTCGTGTACTATTCCCAAAGCCAACCGAGACAGCAGCTACGTTCCTCGCTGCGAAGTACACAGCTACCGCCCCAGCCGACCGTAGCAGTGGTAAATGCGCGGATGGCGATCTGCGCGTGGCTGTTATAAGGCACGTGGAATGTTATAAGGCAGGTCGGGTGTACCTTTAATTATTATTCAACAGAAAATCTCCTAGACGCCACATTTGAAAACGGATTTTTACCAAGGGATTGACTAACGGTAAGGAAATAAACCTTGACGTGGAGGATGGAGAATAATGGCGCTGGGAGGAATGTCCTTTTAAACATTGTGATTCTAATCTGTAGCAATAGAACAGCGTCAAGTGACGTCATTTTGGCTACGAGATACATTTGGAGGGCATAGCTACAAGGTGCACAAGATTAAAATGTAAAGGAAACAACGGCACTTCTAGTCAAGACAGTGCTTTGAAAGCGGATTTCTTAGGCTTAAAAAAGCGTTGTTTCTCCAGCAACAAATATCGCGCGTTATGGACTTAAGATATCCAGTCTAATAGCATTGGCTTCAGTAAGACGACCTTCTTTTTTCTCTACAGTGCCCCTTGCAGCTAACCCAGTTACTGGCTCCACCTAAGAGTTATACATAATAATACTACTTTGTGTCACTGCCCTATTACAAATAGTAAATATTTTTTCAGCAAATCAAGAGAAAAATGCAGGTTTATGTCAGAATACTTTACAGGAACGTCGCCAACGCGTCTGCCTAATTTTTTTTTAGATAGTCGTGGCTGCCCCCTCCGAATATCGGCGCACGATTTACGGCGCGAAATAATGATGTGCTCTTCTCCGCCGCGATGATGGTCGTATTGGCGCACACCTCTACGTATAAGGTCAACTGAGATAGTAAAGCGTTTCGAAGTGGCTCTAGTTAGCAGCCCTAACATCTAAATACTTCTCTAACCCTAAACCTTATATCAAAACAAATCAAGTTTTGTTGTACCAAAATATATCTAATACATTTTTCTTTCTATACTAAATTAGTAATTTCAGTTTTAAACATTTCAAAATACACGAATTCACGTTTTGAGTACGCTACTAAATAGCCGAACCGCACAACAGTTGCCAGGCAACACTCGCATCCGTCGCACAACGGAAATCCAGTGCGCATGACTCCGAAGAGTTCAATGCTAAATTCTGACTGACGCCGGCGGTGGGTGCTGGTGTGGGGAGGCTAAGAAACGTGAAAAAGACTGAAAACCACGAACATTTAGTGTAAAGAAAACCTTAAATTGGAGGCCACAACGAACTGGAAAAGATGAATTCCTTGATAAAAGGCTTATCGTGGCGGTATTTGGTACCCTTGAGCGTACTGATGGGTGCTGTACCGCAGTACTTTACCATGTGGTTTCTATGGAGAATTGCAGGCCTAGTGCTGCCTGTATGGGTTTATCAGATTGGTGATGATCTGGTTTGGTCTACTTATCAAAGATTAATATTGCTTTTCTTTGAACATTGGACGGGGGCCGAGGTAAGATTGAGACTAAAAAAAAATTGTGCGGTTATCGATATCGGATCGATAATAGTGGTAGTGTGGTGGTGGTAGTTCGGTTAATGCTATACGTACGTACTTGTTTACATTTTTATGGTGGTTGTAAAACATTTATTGTATGTTGCTAGGTACGTTTATGATGCTACGGGTCGGTAAACATTTTAGTGTTGATTCAATTGCAGTTAACAAAAAAAAAAAATCAATTCACTTTACATGGTTAAATTTTATTTTATCACAGCACCCTAAATAGTAACATAAAATTAAAATTTCTACACTACTATTTTAGGATGCCTCAGTAATAATGTGTGTTCATTTTTCAGAGCGGCAGGCACAAATGCCCGCAGACTTGCGGAAGAGGGGGGGGGGGGCACCATCGCCAACGTGAAAAGGGGCAATGAGCAGTATTTCCAATGGAAGAATATGTACATAAAGCTCACACAAAACAGCAAAGCAGGTGTCTAAAAAAACCCAGTAATTGACTGATCCACGTAAAGCTGGGAACTGTGGGATCAATATTGCAATCGTCGAATAACCTTTCGTTTTAAGTTATAATGTTATACTGAAAGGATATTGTAGTAAGGGGGGGGGGGAGGAGCACACACCCTATTCTATGGATGCCCGTGGCTGAAGGAATGTATTTATGGGGGTCACGGTGGTTCAGTCAGAGGCGTAACTTCAAAATTGGGGCCTGGAGGCGGGAGTACAGTGAAGGGCCCTTTCATTAAAAAAAAACGACATCCACAGAAAAGGGCAAAGAATTACCCACAAAAACACTTTACAAACACTAACTGCAAGAATGTTGACACTGTAGGCAATCACGTTGTAAATCTAAACAATATTGAAAGTAATAAAACTTCGTTCTTACTTGTGGGAGGCAAGGTTTGCGCTCGGAAAACAAAATTTCTAATTCAAGGTCTGCTGCTAGTCAAGTGATTCACTAAAAAAAAAATTGATGCACAAACAAACTTATAGCGGTAGGATTATATACACTCAGGAGATAGGTCTGTTGCAATCGCCCTATGCTTCTCACTTTCCACCTGCTCATGGCATATTTTTCGTAAGCTAATCGGTTTTGAATACCTAAGAACTTCTTGTTGCATAGCATAAGTAGTTTACTTTGTAAGTCATACAATATGGAAATGAATTCACCAATGGTTTCTATTTTCTAAGCGTTCACCTAGGCTGCCGTACTTTATTTTTTGGTTAGTATAGGCTACCAGTATGAAATTTTCTGTGTTTTTCTAACTCTATTCAGAATTCAGCTTTTTTATGGTTTACAAAAAAATTTCAACAGCATTCCCCGCAACCAGAAGAACCAAGGAATTTAAACTACTCTTGAAACTCTGGGAATCTTGAATCTGATTTTTGTGGGAAAAAAACTGGAAAACTGGAGAGTAAAAAAAACATGGAAGGTAATGTTCGGATGGCTGCTCGTAGTCAACAAACTGAGGAGCTGCTAACCTTGCGAAAAACATAAAAAATAAAAACACATCCTGACTTATCATAGGCCTTTGTACGAGTGCATTAACCCTTTAAGCCGGAAAGACGTGCCCTGAACGTGCATAGCTAAGCCTATACCGAGCACGTCATAGACAAGACCAGTACAAACTATGCGCGAGATGGGTGACAATGCAGAAACAATGACAATACCAGGTTCCCTTAACAATCCGACTCTAGTGATGGCCATGGCTGAGTTGGTAGAGGTGTGTGCCTGAGTTCAAGTTGCTAGTTCGAGTCCCATCCAGGCTAGCCCTACTTTTGTGGAGGTAGACTGCAGATGGGTTTTGTGGAGTCAGTTTCCGGTTCCACTAAAGACCGACATCTAAGAGCCCTGGAGTCTATTGTGATAAAGCATTTCAAATTTCTGGGGCAGAACTAATGAACGTTCAACCGCCATGAAACCTAACTATACAGTACATCGTACAACAGGAACACACGCACTGAACAGCTAGAACGGAAATGGAAGTCCATACCGCAACCTGACAAATAGAGGCGGCGACAGCAATTAATGGGCTGAATTCAAATGCAGCGCAGACAAGTGTAGTAAATCCAAGCCTTCAAAATCATGTGTAGGAAGCCTGATTAATACATACTGACAGTTTTCAAATTGAGTATGGTAGGGTATTGATTTGTCGAACCAACCCTCTCTAATGTGAATCCAGTAGCAGTCGCCACTTGTCCAGTAGACCTTACAAAGCACTCGCCATTTCACAATTTCTACTCGCCACATACCAATGACATCTTGCACGATGCATGGTTTTTCTAATTCATGCATTTGCGAAATTGTAAAATTCTCTTTAATCCCATTAATGAAGATAAAGCAGTTACGTAGCCCTTATAAATCTGAGCATAACGCCGCAAACCATTCGTCTCTTAACTTATACGGTTCCCGAGATATCGCTCTTTGAGTGTCATTCTCTATTACTAGTCGCGAGTTTGGCGAGTAAGGCTAAATTTCAGGTTGCCAACTGCTGATTACCATTCGCCAAATGGCGAGTGGCGACCGACATTGGAGAGGGTTGTGTCGAACCAATAGCCTACCGTACTCAATTTGATGTTAAATTGTCGAAAATTAGCTTTAAAATACCCTGTTTTTTTTTTAATTTAAGCTTTCAAAGTAATTTACCTCGTGCGTTCTACAGCTGAAAATCTCGCTTTTAGCTTTGTGTTCTCAATAAATAATACAGGAAATCTATACTAATTATTCCCGATACTCAATTATTTTGTATATTAATTTCTTTTGTTTGATTTGGTTTCTACAGAAATCCTACTTAAAACCTTATTTTAAGTCTTTGGGATATGGTTGGTTGGGGGAACGGGGGGAGGTGTTGGTAAAGCTTTGGTTGCGAATCGCCCTGCATGGGGGCTATGGAAGAGTCTCGGTTTTCAGTTGCGGGTGGGACACCATGAATTTTCTGTATGTAGCCTACACTTCAGCTACTCTGGAAAACCTAGAAAATTCAGGAAATTTCAGTTCTTGATGGGGACCCAGCAAAAACGAATACTGCCCCCTCCGACTCGGGAATTTTTTGGTCGTTAGTGTAGATGCTGGAATTAATGGTTAGAGGTGTTAGTGCTGAACTTATGCAAATTTTTTAAATGCTGGTCTTTAACAGACGAAGCATGCATAGTTGCATGGCTGGCGATGATCCCGTTTGAATCGAACGGCGTGATGTCTTCTATCTTCCCATACTCCACAGTTGTCTGTGTGACCTGGTCAAGCACCAGAAACAAACTAGTGTTTCCCACGATTCGGGCATCACACCAGGAAGGGTATAAACGCACCCCAAACTGCGTTTAGGCCATGCAAAGTTAATTGTTCGGTTTACAGGCGTGTGCGGGTGCCTTAAATTATCGCGGGTGAAAATTTTAAAACACAATCTTGGTACTCCCTCTAAAAATCATATTTTCACCAAATTTTGACCGTTTTTGACATTTCCAATATACCATTTTAACCGGCTCGGAACAAGCTTTTCAATGGTGCAAATTTCAAACCTCTAGCTTAAACCACTAAGAAGTTATTTGGCAAAAACTAGAATATTTTCAATAATAGACGACATAAATAACATATGAGCAGAATATTATATTTTTTTAAGCTGACTGCATACTCTTTCAGCTTTGAGCTAGGTACATGTCTAAGAAATGTGGGCAGTTAAATAAAATAAAATAAAATGCCTGGTGTTTCAATTTGCAACCTCGCCCGTAAACCAAACAATTTTTTTTGCGTGGCCTTAAGAAAGATATGTCGGAACCCTCCACTGCTTCTCGTTGGGATAGGTAACTTAAACAATGCAGTTGTCATTTAGTTTGGTATAAGTAACAGGTAATTGGCAAAATGTTATAGTGTTAAGGGGTTTTTAGGGTCTTGGCTAACATAAAAAAAATTGGAAATTTGAGGAGGGTTTTGTATTGCTTTCAGCTTTTTTTTTTAATCACATATCACTATAACGGGCATATAGCGGATATAAATTTGACAGTCTACGAATCGTGTGATAAGACTTTCCGCGTGTCTCCAATGCCACACAATGCTGTGTAAAGTCATACAAAATTACCGTACTTGTTTGTCAGCAACATGGCGATAAGATCATTGACTTCTCCCTTTATCTCTAATTCGGTCTAGGCCTACTGATTATCAGTATCTGTAATGCAAAACATATCTACTGATACTATTTCTAGACTAAAGTAGGAATGCTAATCTGATTTTTTTAAGGCGTAATGACTTTAGATAAATTTATTTGTTTTTAAAGAAGTCGACTTTATGTCGAAACTGTTTTAAATTACGCAGGCGAAAGAACAGAATGCAGAAAATCTGAGGCTAGGCTTACCCATTCTAGCGTAGACACGAAGTTGACAGGCAGAATAGGGTACATTGAAAAAGAAAATGATTCTAAAATAACATCCTTTCAGATTTTTAGTAATCTTACCAAAATTATGCGATCGGCCTCGAACAAAAATTCTCTGCGTCTCCGGTATTTTTAACGAGTGACTTATTTACCTTTTTTTATTTCGTAATTCTAAAGTTTTTGCAGAATAAAATTTGTTCTATTTTAAAAAGCAAAAATTGGCAGTAAAACCAAAGTACTCTGTAATATGCAGGGTGGGTCACCAGGGGTGCAGAATATGCCAGAACGCTAGAATGAGGTTCGTGGGAAATTTCAGAGAACTGTGGAAATTCACTGAAAAATGGTTTGTCTACATAGTGAAAGGCTGTGGAAATTTGTAAAATCTGTAGGACAATTTTGTGGGAAATTTTGTAGAGTACGAATTTTATGCACCCCTGTGGGTCACAAAAAACTGATAGCCCACGGTCTTTTAAGTCCAACTTGTTTAGTTAGCACCCCTCAGAACCAGGAGAGGACAGAAATCTTCCCTTTTCATTAGATTTGATTTACGTCCCATCCTGGCTCTGAGGGGTGCAAATTATAAAAGTTGGGCTTAGAAAATGTTGGGTTGTCAGTTTTTTGTAGACCACTCTGTATCGAGTTGTTTAAGACCCAAAAGTTGAAGACACATAATTTGTTCTGCACTTCTCCTTGAAATGTTTGAAATGTAAAAAGTTCATATCAAAATGACTCAGGTCCCCAGCATGGGACCTGAGAAGCAATTTTATGTGGGCCTTACCATGCCATCAATTTTGCTGCAGGGCTGGAGTAGACCGAAAATAAACTCTTTTTCCCATGTTCCGACCTAGGGTCTTCACCAAAATAATAATGCCTATCTACATTAATAAGCCTACCCACATTTCGCAATTTCTTCCGTTACGAAGAACATTTATCTCGTGTAAATGAAGTTTTTAAGCCTTAAGCTAACTAAACACCTCCCCTACAAAGACTGCCCCGGAAGGTGTGTGTGGGAGAGACAAAGTGAGAGTTTGTAAAACAGTCTCGGAGCATACGTATGCAACAGCCAACCTAGCCTTAAAGAAGAGTGCCATCGCAGGACACAGTGTTAAGACCCAGTATAGCATAGACTGGGAAAGCGTGAAAGCGGGCCTCGAGAATCTTACAAACAGCCCAGTAACCGAACAAGAATTTCCCCAAAATGTGAAGAACTGTAACTACATTTAAAAACAAAATAGTGTCTTGTAAGGTTTCCACAACCGTGGCATACAGCCGTGGCTTTCTAAAGAGGGCGGAGCCGTAACGATATCTTTGAGTGGGCCGCAGGGTGATTTTTCTGTTTTGGTCCAGTTTTATATTAATTAAAAAAGGTTTTTTCCATCAATTTTGGCAATGTTTCCAAGTTTATTTACTTTGGAGGGGCCCCGCAACCCCCTCGATCCGTCTCTTGGGTCCACTCTTGCCTTCGATGCTGTCATGCTGACGCATAGGATATAGGATCGGTAACCGGATGCTATAGTAGGCCCAATGCAGGCCTTTGTGTACTTTGTAGCACTACCGAAAGGTGGCGTTGGCATCGACTCACGGAAAGTACCACAACAAGTGCTATTACGCAGCCTTTTGATTAAATTTGAGGTGGTTTTAGTAGAGTTTCGAACATTAATTTGGTGGAGTAATACGTAGTAAAGGTATACACATCCTTCATTTACTAACTAGTTTTCCCCAATTCTTAAATTTCCCCACTGTAACCTGGTGACTTGGTTACGTAAGATTCACGAACCCTGCGCGAAAGTGCTACTTCATTCCAACTCCAGAAAGGAAGATTATCTGCAAGCACTGGAATCCCTTTCTGTTCTACACTGCAGAGAAAGTAAAATCTCTCTGCTCAACGAGTAGGCACCTTTGTACCCAAAAATTATGCAATTTCCACCTCAGACCTAGTACACCAACGCAAAATCCAGTGGGAACCATCCGTACAGCAGCATAAGAAGAGGGCATCACCTCCACCAACAACTGGAACTGCCCTAAAGGAGCCAAGTCCCACTGAGAAGTGCACCCAATTCAAATTTGTTTTTTTTCCGTTGACTTTCATTGTTGCTGTTGCATGCAAAACTCTGGGCTTAGCCTGGGACTTGGTCTGAAGACGGTGGCAGAAAATTGGCGACTGAAATTTTGCATGTGATTATTATTATTAGGCCATGAAAAAAAAAATGGTCGATTCTCAGGCCCTGCCTGGTGACTTTTATTTCAGCAAATTAAAAAAAAGTGACCCGCAAAAGGTTACTTAAGAGAAATTTTTGAGAGCGATGAACTTATACATTATCCAGGAAGCGTTAGGTTTAGTTGCAGTTTGAAATAGTTCAGAAATTTACTACCACAATCTGAACAGAAAGTACCAACTTTAGATAGGTTGGTACCAGGTTACGTACCTACCAGGTTACGTAAGTTTCAAACAGAAAAGATAAAAATAAAAGCCTGGTCACCGGGTGACTTTACGGGCTTGTAAAAAATGCCCGAGAACCAAAACATTTTTTTTTCCACGGCCTTACAAAATTGTTTGGCTTTGTGTGACCTGAATGTGTTAGTAAATAAATTCTTACTGTTAATGGCAAAATGGTTGAGTTATTGTAAAATGTATTCGTTCATGTTCAACCTAAGCTACAGGAAAAAAGATTTTAAAGTTAGCGTTATTCAGCCAGTGATGCATCATCATAACGCATGAATCACACCAAATTGTTCAGAGGTGACGGCTGACAGGCAACATTCAGGAGCCAATACTCTAATGTACTTATGCCTTGGCAGGAAACCAATTATTTTTTTTTCCTTAGGTAATTTTTTACGGAGAGTACGAAGAAGTATTTAAACGAAAAGAAAGGGTGCTGTACATTTCCAATCACCAATCCACAGGTGAGTGATTTGTGTACATTCAGGACAGGAATGTATACATTTACAAAATACCGTTAATCGTGTATTAAAAGCCCAGTTGAAGCTAAAGCCCACCCCCTAAAATGCTGTAAAGTCAAAATCATGAAATAGTTGAGTTAAAGCCCACCCCTCAAATTGTCTTTTTTCTACGAAAAATTACGTAAAAGTTATATGATATGAATAAGATAAGATAGTACTGCTTGCTAAGTTGACTGAACCCTTCTCCTACCGTGTAGTAATAGTAGACTTCCTTTAGCTCCTAGCACCTGCACAAGGCATCTCTCACCTCCTCCTCCCTTCTTCACAGCAATTAAAAGGATGTAAAAATTGGTCTTTCAGAGATCTTTCAAAAGCTTTGAATTTTCTGTAATAGATGGAAGGTTAGAAAATTGATAATGCTCGATTTAAAGCCCACCCCCCTATTTTTGCCAAATTAACTGCATGCATGGGCGTTTAATCCATGATGTACGGTAGTAACTGTGTCGATACCTTGAGCAAACTAATCTTGGATAATATGTAAGGCTGTACCGATTCGAAGCAGCTACACCAAACAAGGCGGAACAGAGGGAGTTCGGTTCGATGTTCGGCCTTTCAAAAGGAAAATACCGAATCGAACATTTTTCCACTTCTAACTGACCAATTTTGATGTTTGAATACACCATTTCAAAGTTTTTTCCACCATCTTTCTGATGTTCAAACTACAAACTCCTAGCTCTAACCGTTCAGAAGTTGAGAGAGAAATGTAAAGGTGGAGAGGATTTTTTTATGCTTAAAACGAGTTTCCGCATCTGTGTACTTACAAGTTCATGTGAACATACTTGCATTTGTTAAGAAACTTAAATATGAGTCTTTGTGAACTGGCAATTTTATTTTAAAGATTGTTGATTTGGTACACTATTGTTTGGTTCAGTTTAAACTCGGAGAAGACATGGAGTAACTACTTTTCGTGTGTTTTGTGGAGGGTTCTTCTGATGAAGGTGGAACGGTTGAATTATTCACCGAAAATTCAAGTGGATAAAAATTGGAACTGGTGTTTTTTGTCCTCGTTGTGATAATTGTGTTAAATGAAAGTTACATTTGGGTTAAAAGGACATAAATCCTTCCGGTATGTCACGCGACCCGATGAGATTGCAGTTGGCAACATTTACACAGGTTAGAGTTAATGTTGCCAAATCACCTCGCACGAAAGAAAAAACAAGAAAATGAATGTGTTGTCAACATTTACATACGTTTGAACTGATGTCGCAAAACTGAGTCATGCAGGAAAGCCAACAGGGATTTATGTTCCTTTAACTTTACTTCTGTAATGCGTTAGTGGACGTCTGCAGGTTCAAAAAATGTATTGTTGAGGTCTCAAAACTTCAGAAAACTTGCAGAAAATCGCGGATTGGGAATTTATTCTGTCAAGTTCCTAAAAAAAAA